>LUCG01181413.1:0-12123 GCA_001633085.1 Carthamus tinctorius | reverse complement strand
TTACTCTTAGACGACCATATCTTAATTTTCAAATCGCTAAAGGATGTAGTTTAGGCAAAGCCTAGATGAACCTTTTCCAAAAAAAACCATTCAAACTCATCGGGTTGTTCATCTTCAAATTGATCGGTCCGTTCATTTTCAAAATGCTCGGCTCCAAGTGTGTTTATTTTGCTCGAGTCATACTAACCCAACCAGGACCCGTACTGGGTCCAAGTTATATTGCTTTACTTGGCTTTTCTACGCCCGACCAAGACCTGATCTCGGTCCAAGTTGTGCTACATCAGGTCGACCGATTGTCACCTAACCAAGACTTGATCTCGACCCTCTTTTATCGTGAAGAATATGATCATTGGAAGGAAAGTTTCATTATCTTCATCAAACGACATAAGCTCAACAAACAGATTTTACAATCCCTTAAGGAAGGACCCATGAAGCCAATCTATATGATAGTACCGGCAAGATGAAGGTCGTCCTGAGCCTTACATAACACTGAAGAATGTTGATGATTTTACTTAATCTAAAGGAACAAATACGAAGGATATGAATTTTCAAAGGCATGTCTGGGAATGGTCTGATAAATGAAATTTACACGAAACTAGACAGCTACAAAAGCTCTGGAAAGGAGATATGGGGTCAGCTGGAAAGGATCATACAAGGATATAAAGTAGGAAATCAACTTCGGATTACAACACTTATGGACAACTATGAAAATTTTAAGATGAATGAAGGAGAAAGCTTGGATGAAACTTATGACAGATTTGTAATTTTGTTGAATGATCTAAAAAAGAACGACATTCCAAGGATTGATATGGATTATAATGTCAGTGATTGAACAGAGGAATATGTCAGACTCTTCCCCCTAATTAGATTAACACACCCTAAGAACAGACCTGCCGATTATCAGATTGATTAGATAATTCTTGAAAAATTTGGGTAACATACCAGAAGATCTAATCACTTGGCACAGAGCTCTGAGTTGGCAATTGCTTGGATGAAGAACAACGAGTCAAAGACCTCGTCCTTTTAAGAATATGAGAGGATCTAAGTTCAGATTCAGACTTAGATATCACCTGACTCAAAAGGCACTGATCGATCCCAAGTTGTACCAAGGGAAAAGAACCAGAGAAGACTCAGCCCACCTCAGCAGAACAAATTTAGTGACCCAGATGACCTTCATAAAGTTTCAGTTGTCCAACGAATAACACCTCTAAGGACAAGGGGATTCAGAACTAAATCCCAACCCCTAAAGCACTGCGTTCAGCTGTACACTGCTATAGCCTTTCGAGCATAACTTTCTGCTCAAGTGCTCTGTATACATCTCAAAATGGGCATGCACACCCTTTTCAAAAGATCGTAGCTGATATCTTATATGTGCACGCCTTCTTGAAGCTTAGAAGAGGAGTCCAACTGCTCTAATACATCTACACTCAAGACATCTTAGTCTATTTTCACATGTAGATGGGTGTTGGAACCTCTGAATTTGCTCCTTACGCTCTCTAACCGAAAGGTACATATCTTCACAAGGACATCAGAAAGACCCCTCTGTACTCGAAGAAGAAGCTCCAGGCATAACTCCTATCAACATGCTCTAAGAAGACATATCAGTCTGACCTTGACCCTGACTATTAATAAGAACCTTGTCGTTAAGATGTAACGACAAGGTTCTGCACGAAAGCAGAACAAAAGTGTTCCAGAATTTCAAGGATATGAGCTATATTCAAGGGAGACCTCTAAGGTCAGTGAAGATCACAAGAGATGAATACGAGAGAAGCTTGGGAGGATTAAGAGCAAGAAGAACTCACCTACAAAACTTTATCGGGAGAATGTTAGTTTAATTTGCCTCTAAATTAAATTTAAAAGTTTTGTAAGTAAGGTATATGGGCTTAAAATATGTAATTGGGCTTTAAGTTTTCTATTTGGGCCGAAACCTATTTGTACACTATAAATAGTGTTAAAATTTCTAGCTGCCATAATGGATAGGGAGAGTAGGCTTACAAAACACATACTGACTATGTAAAATTTCTCACATGAAAGTCCTTAAATTGTAAAAGTGTCGTGTTCCTTATACTCCATCCCCTGCAGGTAATTTCTACTGACAACAATGAATAAAGATCCTCGTTTGTTTTATCTTTTGTTTATTCATTATCACCCTCATCATCGATATCACTTAGATAATCCTTTGATGGGTGATTAGATTCTTCTAGGCCCTCATTTTCGGAATCAAGGGTAGGATAAGTGATTTGAGGCATACATACAAACTTATTGGAGTTCTCACCGATCAAAGCTACATAAGAGCTTTTGATATCTTTGATGAGAGTCTTCTTTTGGAGTTTAGTTTGTTCATAGTTGAAAAGGGTTCCAAAAAGAACGATGTGAGGCATATGATCAATATCCTTGATAGTCATGATACAAGTACATATGCTTTTTCCCAAAAATCGGGAAGACCATCCATAACTTGTTTAGGACTTCCTCATTGTCATATACATAACCGAGACGTTTACGATCACTCAAAAGGTTGTTGACCGATTATAATTATCAGCCATCACCTTTCTGAGAGAAAAGTTCATATCTCCTGACAAGAGTAATTTTATTATTCTTTTTAGCTTCCATAGTTCCCTCATACAAGACACGTAGAGTAGACCACATTTCTTTTACGGTTTGAAAATTTACAAGAGAATGATAAACTTCGTAAGGAAGAGAATGAGCTATGATGGCTCTGACTTTTGTATCTAAGGACACAAGTTGTTTCTCCTTATTAGTTTACATGCTATTTTTGAAGAATGTATCTACCTGTTGAAAAATTCTTTTTCTCATCAGTAGGGTCATCAGAAGTTTCGCTTACCTTAGATTTTTAGGTGTTAAAACAAGCCCAAACTCTATGAATGATGGGTCCCTCAAGAAGAACAATCAGTATATGCTATCAATACCTTCCATAAAAAAAATATCATTCTGCTTTTCCACAAGGCAAAGTTATTGGAGTTGAACTTTGGTGGTTTAGCAATGAAGCCATTTTCATGAAGACAGGGACAAGAGGTGACATTTGATGTGGTATTTCTAGGAATGGCTTGTTGTTTTGAAAAGATTGGATTAAAATACTAAACTAAAAATTAAGTAAAGTAAGAAAATCTTAGAAAAGCTTGACACTCTACTTTTGATTAAAACAAAGTACGCATTATGGATATAGAATCCCTTTAACATTAGTTTGATTTAGCAGTTAAAACATTGATAGATAAATCTTTTAAGGATTTGATCAACTGGATTTCTCCAGTCTCCCTTAATAACAATTGTATTATAGTTGGGGATTTTTCCTCCTAACCTCCTACAACTGATACAATCCAGATCATTAACCAATTATCAACCGATTTTCACCTGATTCTTCAATCCTAGGGATTTCTCCTCAAAGACTTGTTTTTTGCCAAATCTATAACTAGGTTATCAGATCCCAATCCCAATCTCCGTTTCTGGTAGATTGTCTGACAGGTCACCAAAGCAAAAGACAAAGGAAACTGATTAACTAAGGGGATTTCTCCACCTCTAGATACGATCGGTTAATGGATCAAAATAGCGAAAGTTAAAACTATGAACTTGAATTGAACTTAACAACCATTCAAGAATAAACTATCAAATCATGTAATTAAAATCAAACCATAATGAGCACAAATAAATTTAGCACATAGTCATACTAAATCTATCGCTATTAAAATAAAAGTAAGAACACATTAAGCACACCACCATGCAGCAATTGAAGATGCAACTCCAGTAATCTTCCTTTTGGGACGAATTGGTGAAGTGTCACTGCAATTGATCACCTTCTTCAGTTGTCGGTTCATAAACCTCAAAGCTTTACTGAATTTCAAAATATAGAAAATTGGATGTTGAACCCTAGGTTGTAAATCGAATTAAATAAGCCACATTTGTGGTCTCCTAGCATCGCGACCATGACACCTCGCGGTGTGAGCTTCAGATCTTCTCAAAAAGTTCGGTGATTATATCGATCCTCTAAAGCTGGTAAACTGTCACACGAAAAAAACAATTTCCATGCAAACCTCACAACGCAAACTACCTTTTCACAACGTGAAGAGATCGAACACGTTAAAAATCAAAACCCAGTCTGAAGAATCTCGCGATTTGAGCCTTCACTCTCGCAGCGCGAAAAAGTTACTACCGGGATATTTTTGACTTTTCTCCTTTTTGGCCATTGTCAGTGTTTTTCATCCCAAGTGACTTCCAAACCCGCAAAATGAAAATTTATGCAATTTAGCGCACAATACACAGTGATTTTGGATCAAAACTGATGTAAAATCCAAGATATCGACACTTAGAAATATGTATAATTTTGACGATATCAACAATAGTGGACTCTATTTTAGAAGAAGAAGCAACCATTACAAATCAAGTTTATTGAATTAAACCGACCCACTCTGATACCACATGTTAGTCCCAAAAGTAATGGTAGAAAAGTAACAAGTATTGTAGAAGGAGGGGGAGGGGGTTGAATATAATACTCAAAAAATAACTATAATTTAATTCCTTTTTATTGATTTCTCAAATAAGAATTTAACAAAGAACAAAGTTGTTACAAAAAAGAACAGTTAAAAACTATTCTAACAACTTTTACATAGATAAATGAAGAACAATTACTTTAAAGCACTTAATAAACAGCTGATGAACTTCTTGAGAGAGAAAACATCTTTTGACGATTTTGCACAAAGGTGATACTTGTCAAAGGCGTATTTTGCATGAATAGATATTCACCTATTTATACTCCCACATGCATTAAATGCATGGGAAACTTGTTACTCAGAGATTGGTCTTTAAGTTTGTCATAGAATGAACTACCGGTTCTTACCACACCTCCAATTTGCACCATGAATCGCCTTGTTAGATGTTGATGTGAACAGCACTTGAGAAGACACAACTTTTTTATCTGACATAGAGAAGAACGTCTCCATCACAACATGATCTGGTGAATCTTTATCAAGGTCACCATAACATAAGATGACAAGAGGAAATTTTTTAGAAGAAAGATCGGCAAGATGACGCTATCAATTTTTCTTAGCAGATCAGCGGAGT
The DNA here is from genome assembly GCA_001633085.1 of Carthamus tinctorius. Taxonomy (NCBI): domain Eukaryota; kingdom Viridiplantae; phylum Streptophyta; class Magnoliopsida; order Asterales; family Asteraceae; genus Carthamus; species Carthamus tinctorius. The sequence continues at coordinate 7,050 of LUCG01181413.1, read as the reverse complement.
GGCGTGCCGATTTTCTTCTTCCATAATCAGCAGGTAGCTTAGTGTGATTTTGGATTCCTTCTTCGGTCCGTATCTGAGAGTTGGTCTCCTATTGGTTTCGACTAGTCTTCGATTTTGCCGAACAGATTAAGTACAACTGAGCTATTTAAACCAAAAAACATTTTAAGCACAAAGATACAAAGACAATATAAGGGTCGTGGAGGACATCTTCAAATCAATGTCCCAACAAATACTCCTTATTAGATTGAACTTGACATAAAAAGTTAAAGGCCATTAAAAAGGGGGTTAGATGAGGTTTAATGTGAGACAGATAAATCGTTTGAAACAAAGTTGAAGAACACAAACCATCAAAAATAACAAACATTCAGGACCAAGGATGAGCTTCATTCTATTACATATAAGAACACGATACCCAACTACAAAGGTTGTGGCATACTAGTTGAGGTCTTAAGGAATGTGGTGGAAATTTTCATTTGTCCAGGTTCAAATCCAGACATACATAACAATTATGTCCACTAAGTTACGAGGGTTGATATCTTATAATCATAATTTACGGGAATTAATCTAGATATAGCTCATGATACCCTAATAAAACTATACCCAATAAACATAGAGTTGAATTTAATTTTTTTTTCTTTCTTTCAAAAGAGACAGCGAAGAAAAAGAAGGCTGGGTTTAGTGATGGCCAAACGGAAACGAACCGAACAAAAAACCCGAACTAACCCGATGCCCAAACCGATTTTGAGCCCGGCCCGGTCTAAACCGGTTTCCAGCCCGAAACCCCGGACCGGTTCAGGTTTTATAGGATTTCGCCGGTCCCGAACCGGTTCAAAAATCGGTCCCAAACCGGGTTGAGCCCGAACCACTGTGAATTCAAAAAAACTAGCCATTACTACTAGATGTTTTTTGACCGTTGGGGCTTTTTTGTGGCCGTTTTTTTGTTTTTCTTGAGCTAGATGACTATATAAATACTATTGATGGGTTATGGAACAAACACAACTTCCCAACTAGCAAAAAACGCAAAAAACGCAGAGATTTCTCATTTTTTTGGCTTTCGTAATCTCGTATTCTCGCAATATTTGTTTCTCTAGTTCTCGTTCTCGTATTCCCTAGTTATCATATTCTCTACTCTCGAGTTCCATAGTTCTCATATTCTCTAATCTCGATTTCTCGAATTTTCTAATCTACGAATAATAGTTACACAAAAAAATCAAACAAAGATAACCAAAAAAAATACGAAAATTTGACATAAACACTCCCAGACCGGTTTTGGAACCGGCCCAAACCGGTTTGAAAAAATCGGTTTTTAGCCCTAGGTAAACGGTTCAGACCCCTTGTCCTTCAGCCCGACCCGAACCCGAACCGGTTCAAAGCTAAACCGGTTTAAGGCTACACTGTAGGAAACCGGTTTTGGCCCCGGCCCGACCCGACCCGAACCCGATACTTGGCCAACACTAGCTGGGGTGGGTGAAATAATTTCAATAGAGAGAGAGAGCACAGAGTGGTGCTTGTATGCAAGTGGGTGGTCCATGTGGCTCCATGACTGGTGTATCGCCGACACGTGATCATACTTGTTAGCGTGACACCATGGCACGTGTTCACCTTTTCACGTCGACGACTGCCTGCCTGCCTTTTCATTCCCCCCAACCATCAACTTCTAAAACCATACATAAATCCCACGCCAATCTCCTCCCATTCCTTCACCATCAGGAAATACACCATTCCACACCTCCTCCTTCTTCTTCTACCTACCTACATACCTCTCCAAATACATATATACATATATCTATATCGATATCTATATAGAAAGAGAAAGAGAGAGATATGAGCGTGAAAAAGGTCGACGGCGGAGACTGTGACGGTTACTGGTCGATGAAGGATTCTGTTGCCGCCGTTGACGGTGGAAAAGATGCGGAGAGAGTGAGAGAGATGCAGCTATCGATTGCCGCATCGTCTTCGGTGTTTCCAGGATTCCGGTTTTCCCCAACCGACGATGAACTCATCTCGTATTACTTGAAGAAGAAGCTGGAAGGATCTGATAACTGCGTCGATATCATTCCTGAGGTCGACTTCTGCCGTCACGAGCCATGGGATTTACCAGGTTTTCCCCTAATTACCTAACCTCCTGATTTTGGTTTTATATATTTTAACGCATTTTCAGTCATCATGCTGTATCCTCTTCTGTTTGCTCGATTTCAATCATCTGGCAGGCCTTTTCTTATTCTCTAAACGAATAAAAATTATTAAATGCACCATTTCCCTCTCCCCCACGTCATCAATACAAACTGCTTTTTACCTTCCCAATGTTTGAATAACCCTATGGTGCAAATAGCAATCCCCTTTTCTAAACAAATAATAGGACACGAAGCTTGTCAATCGCTTATTTTATTCAAACGGCCAGCCTGCGGGTGACGTGGCCTGCCGTTTGAATTTGCGGCCAAAATCGTATGATTCATATGTGAATTTACACGTGATATCATTGTAATTTCACATATGATTTGTTTTCTTATCACCAGAGATAAATTACATAAATAACCTTAAATAACATTGAACCTTCCACCGTAACATGGTTATGCTTTTCCGTTTTGTGTTATCTAACCTTGACAATTATAGCGTGGTCTTACATGCATGTTTTATGTAATTCTTTTTTCACCTAATCCTATATGTATGCTATACATATTTGTAAATACTCATGTGTAACGATAACCGTTAGATCATCTTAATCTATCGTTGTGGATAGATCTTTCTTTTTTCTAAGGTGTGCTCCTGATAAAAATTTTTTACCTATGTCAATCCTATCCAGCCAATAAGATGATGTCAACTCAGATTTTTTTTTATATTTTACATTTATTTTATTTAACTTCACGTTCTATTGATAACATGTATTTATCTAACCGATGACATGAATGACACATGAAAAAATTGGTACTGGTGATTTTTATCGGCGGACGGCCTATGTCTAGGCTATGTTCGGCAAACTAGCTGATAAGCTAGCGGTTAATTGATAAGCTAGTTAGTAGCCGATAAGCTAGCTTATGAACAAATTATGTTTGGCAAAAACTAGCCTATGAGTATGTAAAATGACCAAAAAGGGTATTTTTGAATTTAATAATTAATATTAATAAGTGTATAATTGGAAAAGCTACAAAAAGCTTCCAAAAAACCACCCAAAAGTAGTGTTTTAAAAAGCTAGCTTATGGTACATGTTTGGATGGACTAGCTTATAAGCTAGCTTATTTTTGCCAAACACACTAGGGTGGACTCAGGCATTGGCATAAGCACATGCCATGCACGTGAGGTTTCACCCTTTCCTGGATATATAGGAATAATAATATAATAAGGTTTTGGATATACATTACAAATGTAATATTTATATACTTTTATCACAAGTATAATATTTATGACAGATACATCCAGTGGTGAAGGATTCGGCCTAAAAATTTTAAAACAAAATGAGTTTAACCTGTTGATTGAATGTATTCAACCAAGATGATAAGATGAGAAATGCAATTGTGTTGCAATTGGTAGATTTTAATTAAGACCCCAAAAGATAAACAAATTTACATAAAACAAAATTTATCCAAGTCACTATCGAATCTTAGAAGGTCAATGGACCACCACTTTTATTAAATATAGTTGTATATATTTATTATTGGATTGATCCTTAAATGGTATTTCTAAAAGTTGGTCCCAAGATAGGAATAGGTTAAAGTTGGTTTCATTTTGACGCAATTTTTTCTATTTTATTTATATGTGTACCTAATTATATTTATGAAAAACCACCCTAGTAAAACCATGTAATGAATCTGCCCTGCATGACAGTGAAGCTTATAAAAATATCCAAAGAAACATAAACTTATGAGGATATGGAAGTTGTTTGGAAGACAATGCAACAAAAGTGAGTTTAAAGGATGACTAAAGTGTTCAAATTTTAATAGATTGTCTTATAGGACGTCAATTTATAGGATCTAAAATAAAGTGTCCAACATAAAAGTATTACAGTAAGTTTATAGGATGTTTTTAGGTGTCGGAAGAAGTTTCTTAGAATTTTTTTAAATGAAGTGTTAGCTATTTCATTTTCATAGGTACTATTTGAAAAAAGATGTTCTATAAGCACAATTGTTCTACAAAAAGATGGGTTTATAGAACATTTCTCAAAACGGTCCTATAAAATAGCTAATACGCAAAAACAGTTTTTGGGTTTTAGCACCTTTAATTAAGAATAGATACCACATTTACCCTTGTGCATCTCCTATACCACACATATTCTTGCTACCTTTCTTGCATGTGCAAATTAAGCTTCCTTCATGTGTCTCTTTTTTCTTTGCTTTAACCTTAACCAAGTAGATGGCTTACTTACACATCTTATTGCCTGACCACTTCCATCTACTGAACATTCCATATGTCCCAATCGTAATATGCCACAACAATAAAATTGGGTTTACCTAAGCGATCTAATAGAATACTTTATAGGATTTAAGTTTATAGAACCAAACAAAAAATGTCTTATCTAAAAGTGTTACAATAGGTTTATATGACGTTGTTTGGGAGTTGTAACAAGTTTTTAGAACGTTTTTTCAAGTAAAGTGTTCATTAGCCTTATTTATAAACAATTTGGAGAAGTGACGTATAAAATAACTAATATGACACTTAAATATCTTTTCATCTGACAGCTTTGGTCTAGTTACTTTATCTACTAAGCGTTCCATTTTCATATGTTCCAACATTTTATACTGTCGGTAGTTGAATCTGTTTCAAATTGCAGTGCAAAGCCTTCGGAATTTTCTCTCATAAGTTATGATTTTTATGTTTTAGAGATTATTTATATTTGAAAGGGTCGTTGATTTTAGATTATGCCTGATTAAACTTGATAGTAACGGTTGTATATGACTAGCTCTTTCCATTGTTCGATCGGATAACGAGTGGTTCTTCTTTTCGGCCCGAGGAAAGAAGTATCCAAATGGCTCACAAAGTAAAAGGGCTACCCAATCTGGATATTGGAAAGCCACTGGGAAAGAACGCAACGTAAAATCAGGTGCTGTTACAATTGGCACAAAGAGGACACTGGTTTTCCACACGGGCCGTGCCCCCAAAGGGGAAAGGACGGAGTGGATCATGCATGAATACTGTATGACCGACACTACACAGGTAGATTATCATAAAAATAAGGTCTTTTCAAATTCAGACTCTTTTTTTGTTCAATCTCGGTTTTCACTACAAGGAATATGACATGTGGTTACCGAGGATGGAGACTGTCTTTTATAGAAATAGTTCCATAAAGAAAAACCATACTAAAATGCCGAAAAGTTTGCTGCCCATAAACGTTATGTGTAAAATGAGAAGGAAAATTTGCGGATCAAACACTTGTGTCCTCTGTTTAATTAAGTGGTACTCTAGCCACTTAATTATCTATTATTTCTGTCCAACACCATTCCTTCGATTTCAACATTAGTTGTAGCCCAGATGCAACCAGAATTTGCAAAAACGCAGAACACGGATACTGTAGATCCGTGTGTTGGCGTTCTAAAACATCTTGAATTGCTTAAATCAGGGCTGGCGTTCTAAAACATCTTGAATTGCTTAAATCGGGGCTTCAGTGTGTGAGATATAATTAGAACTCCACAGCCTTGTAAATCTGGCAGCATCCTTCTTTTGTTTCTTTTCTTTTTCATTCGTTCTTCGATCATCGATGACCACTTCAATTGATGTATTTAAGTTGAATTTTTTAGGGATAAAATAGATAATTATACATATTCAGACGTTTGTCGGTTTACAGAGATGTGGTCTTATTGATTCAGATTTCAGACCTCAGCACCACCTCTTAAAAATCAGAAGTTAAATCAGATTGAAGCACCTCTTAAAAAAAAACGTCACCTTAGTTGTGGAAACTGTGAACATCGTTACAACCTGTTTTAAATTGTCTTATGCTTTCTTGAATATGATGCTATTTGGAGATTTAATTCAATCAAGAGTTGTTTGACCCTTTTGCGTATACAGGAATCTCTGGTTGTTTGCCGGCTTCGTAGGAACAGCGATTTCCGCTTAAATGAATCATCAAGAGGTTGTTCTGATCATAGGAATTTGTCGGCTGCAGATAATAGTAACTCTGGTACAAATGAGTATGCCAATACTCAAATAGAATGGTTTGATGAGGCCAACACCGTCAAGTCCTGTTCAAAGGAATCTACGAGCAGCTACAGGTCCCATTCATTCGAACAGAACGATTCCGGATCTGATCAGTCTGAACGGCAACTCATTCGCGAGTCCCCAGATGGTTCTTCAACTCAGCTGCTTAAGGTTCGATTCCTATTTTTTCTTCCAGTAGACAGTCTTTTATGGTTCCAATCTTTGATATGTCACCTCTAAAGGTGTTGTAATAAGTTCATATGATGCTTTTGGGCTTCTTAAACGGCTTTTTATGTCGTGTTAGCTCTTTTATAGGCCCCATTTAAAAGTGTTCTCTAAAACAAGTGTTCCATCGAAAAATGTGTTTATATAAGTGTCCTAAAAAAGTTTGTTAAGACGTCTAAAAGCGTCATATAAACTTATTACAACACTTTTAGACAGGACACATAAGTCAGGGGCGGACCCATAATTTTTTCAAACGGTGGCACTATTTGACTATACGGAACAAATATAGAGATATTTTTTACAAAATCAATGTTGGTATGGTGGTTGGTTACTTGCTTTTCAAGATAAAAGGCAGTCCTGTTATTGCAATTATTTTGCAAACATAATAAATTTGATATTAAATGCTGAAAACTAGAAAAATGACTAACATGACTTGAACACAAGACCTCACATTTGAAAAAAAAAGGAACTAACCAATTCTACCAAGTGAAACTTTTGTCTTTATTGTAGTTTCAAAATATATACCGTAGCACACAACAAATTGATAACAGTGACACTTTTCCCTATAATTTTTTACATTACGACGAATGAATGAAACGGGCACTAGGTCTGCCCATGACGTAAGGGTTTGATCTTATAAACTTTGAAGTTTTATAAAATAGTCTATTAAGACGCTGCAAGCTGCAAGTAGCTATAGTC
>LUCG01181374.1:0-12088 GCA_001633085.1 Carthamus tinctorius | reverse complement strand
CCCTTTTAATAACCTCTACCCTCCCATGAATTGCGTCAATCCCCCGTGATCACGTCCATCGTAACTGAAGATGAGTGGCTGAGATTGATTCTCACGGTTCTCTTAAATTGATATGCTTCTCGCATGGACCTTTGTCTCTCTATATATACCAAATTTAAATAATGATTTCCCTAGAAGAAGGCGATCATGAATATCCTAAAAACTCGAATCTCGACAGCTGCACTTCTTCAAATTTTGGTATATGAATATTTATCTAATTAAAATTTCAAATTTACCGGGAAAGAAGAAACCGTATATTTTAGCATTTCAAAATTTCAGTGAAAATACAAAGGCTATGTTTGATAAATTAGCTGATAAACTAGCTATTGACTGATAAGCTAGCTTATGAACAAATTATTGTTTGATAAAAAACTGGCTTATGAGTATATAAAATGACCAAAAAATGTATCTTGGGACATAATAATTAGGCTGTGTTTGATAAGTTAGCTGATGACTGATAAGCTTGTTGATGAATAAGTTGTGTTTGGCAAAAACTAGCTGATAAGATAGCTTATGAACGTAAAATGATAACGGACATGTTTAAAAATTGGTAGTGTAAAAAGTAGCAGGGGTATATTTGGAATAAAAGCATAATAAGTCTCGTAAGTCACCAAAACGCTAGTGAGAGCAGCTTCTCAAAAAGCTAGCTTATGATCCAACCAAACATGCACATGACTTATAAGCTGACTTACAGGCTACTACCTTATTTCTACCGAACGACGCCTTAGTATTTAATAAGGGTATAATCGAAAAAAATTACAACAAAAAAACTCTAAAAATGCTACTCCAAGTAGCGTTTCAATAAGCTAGCTTACGATTAATCCAAACACGTACTTGTGTATAAGCTAGCTTATTTTTTCCAAACACATCCAAAAAACGAAAAATGCTCCGAGTTTGAAACATGAACACATTGAAAACAATCAAAAGTTAACATCAATCGAAAATCGTTTTAACTCTCAAACAAATATTAATAAACATCATCATCAATTACACAACAAATCAACTCAGGAGGAGTAAAAGCATAGGAAGAACATTCCAGAAAATCCTAAAAACTCGAATCTCCACACCTGCACTTCTTCAATTTTTTAGATAAGGTTCTTTTAGGCTTTGGCTAGACTACATCCTTGGCAATATAGAACTGAAAGAAAATTCGACCGTCTGAGACTAAGCCTGGCCACAAGATGCGCACAAAGGGATTCGAACCTTGGGTGAATGGGATACCATCCACATCCCCACCGGCCTTACGGCTACGCCGCATGCCTTGTGGTTCACTTCTTCAATTTTGGAATACGAATAAGAAGAAACCGTATACTTTCAACACATTGTGCATCTCAAATTTTCAATCAAACAGGTGAAAAATACGAAATCGAAAGGCAAATCATCAATACATGAGAGGAAAAAAATTTTGAAAAATACTCCGAGTTTGAAATATGAACACCTTGAAAACAATCGAAAATCGCTCTACTAATCAAACAAATATTAATAAATATTATCATCATCAATTATACATAACAAATCAAGTCAGGAGGAGAGAGAAGAAGAAACTTCAAATTTCCACAAAATCATCGAAAAAAAAAGAGAGAGTCGAAATCAATCATTTGAAATCAACGTCTGCAACGAGTAATTGTACTGCAACCACGCTGGTAGGGATTAGCCTGACCACCGGATCGACAGTTATAGTACGACGCACCTCTCTGCGAGCACGGCACATTGTTCCCTTGCAGCGCTCCGTAGCTTATGTAGCTCGTCGTCGCTAATATGCGCCTCGTGCTCTCCGACTCCATCTCCAGCTCTCCAACTCCTCCTCCTCCCAAACACTCCGCAATCGATCCGCTGCACTCTCCTCCTCCGCCTTGCGTCGGCAGCCAGCTGAATTCTCCTCCGCCGGAGACGGCGGCGGACGGAAGGAGGACGAAGGCGGAGATCAGGAAGAGGCGAAGGAGAGAGTTGGTGGAAACCGCCATTGTTGAATTTGGAAGAAAAGCTTTGAGAGAAAAAAATGGTTTTAAGAGGTTAAGAGGTATCGTGTTTAACAATGAAATGAAGGAAAGGAAACGCGCTGGCAGGCTGTCAGATGTGAATTAAATAGTAAGGGGGGTAGTTTGGTAATTGGCACTTGTTTTTTGGGGTTATTTACTAAAGTGCCCATCCCACCCACTTGTTTTGAAAGTTGAACCGGTCCATGAAGTGGATCCCAATATCAAACGTGGTGGAAAATGATTGGCTTTGGCTTCTTTTGTTTTTTGTTCAATAATCAATGTGTGATGTCATAATGTATATTTTGAAGTATTTTTTTTATATTTTTAACAAATTCATTTCACTTTTTGTCTAATTTTGTTGTTGCAAATCTCATGAATAAACCAAGAATAAAGTGCTTTTGAACAAATAGTGTTTATTGACTTATAAAAAGAAGGAGTTTTTAAAAAAGTGTTTGGATTAATTTATTAATTTTTTGAGAAGGGTTTGTAGCAATAANAAAAACACTTTTAGATTACACAAACAAGCTTATCAACTTATTGACTTCTTGAAGAAGCCAATAAGTCAATAAACACTTTTAAAACTCAATCCCAAACACCCTCTAAGGTGTCTTTGGGGCAAAAATAAGCTAGTTCACAATATAAAACATGTTTTGATCCAATGATATATCTGTTTATCTGGATTCGATTTATAGGGTGAACATATGGCGATACTCGGATCATGCGTCGATTTTCGTGTCGATCCATGGTCGTCGAGGATTAGTCAGGTGCCCGAATGCATGATTTACATACTCATAAGATGATTTACTAAATATAATTTATTCATAGTTTAGTTTATTTAGTCAACAACGAGCTTATCGACTATCAACTAACAACTAGCTTATCAGCTAGTTTGTCAAACACAACCTAAATATAGATGATTGTTGGGTACATCAGAGTTATAGATTATTTACTACTGTTAATTAAACCAAGTAACCATTATCATTTTCATGTAGTTATTCTTGGGTTTTATTTAATTATTTATGGTTTATAAAGAATAGTTAATAGTCCAATAATAGTGGGCATGATTCAAATTATATTGATGGCAAGAGTGTAATAGTCATACTCAGTAATTGCTAATCAGTGAATAGTCATGACACTCGCTTATTAAGTGAAATTTCCGGTCCTAACCTTGGATTTATTTGAAAGACTTTTGTTGTTATTATTCTTACTCAGTAAAATAATGACCCTGTTAACATTTGATAAACGTCTTTCATCAACTAATGTATTTAAAATGTTTTAGACATGAAAGCCCTCCTATATTCATAAATAGTTTACAAAGCTTTGCACAGTTGCGAATGTTACTTCACTCATTCTTAGAATATATTACAAACCGTAAGAGAAAGCAAACGAGCTCCACTGTTTAGTTCAAGGATAACTGTATGGTTTATGTTGTTTCTGTCTCATGAAATAATACTAATTTTCGATCTTTTCGATGTATGTATAGATACGTTTCAGACCTTGAATTGCAAACCGATTTGCAAACAGTTCACGGGTCACATTCATTAAACCGTTGTATATAATTATGTTTATTTTGAAGTAATGACAAATATCAAATATTTTTCTAAAGAATATACATTATTTACGTATCAAGGTTCATTGATATAACCGAATATTCTTTGCTTCATCTATCCATACATTACTAGATTTTATCGTATGTTGTTAATCGAATATCATAACAACGGTCCCACAATGCTTAAATGGCTCCTAAATGGGCCGTTTTATTGGGCTTCTATTTTAATCCTGGTATGGGTTTTGCTTTATGCGGCTTGAGGAATTCCCTTCACCAAAATTAACTAGTTGGGTGTTCTAGTGGTGGGATCTCGGAACCGAGTGGGGGTTGCGATTTCCGATACGGCCTGTGACATGACACGAAGGTGAACGGGTTTAGGTTGGGGTTTCTGATCTGTCAACCTGTTTATTCTGCGGATCGTGTTCGGGTTGGTAATTGGGTTCGTAGGTCAACCCGATTACCTTTTAATTGTTTTATTTTTATAACAAAACTTTGAGTCTTTGAACTTGGTTGCTTTTGAACTTTGGTAATTTGTTTGTATTCCTTAACTTTGCTTTCATAATTTTTGGTTTGTCAACCCGTTTATGACCCGTCGACCGTCAACCCGCGAGATGAACTATCACGGGTTAGGGTTGAAGATTTCGACACGGATAGTTAGACGGGTCGTGTTCTGGTTGATGTTTTCTGACTCGCCAACCCGAACACGACACGATTGCCACCCCTACTGGGGAGTGTCAAATTTAACGAGAAGCGTGAAAAAGTGGTTTTCAATCGTTAAATGAAAATTGAATGAACAACAGGCTGGGATGCGTCGAAATAAAATGTACCAGATAAATTCTCTTTTAAGTCGCAATTCATGAGAGATATTTGATTAAAAGTGTTCAACGTATTAAAAAAAATTCTCACATTTCTAATCAGAAAATATCACTTCTCACATAATCCCATGCCTTAGGCTCTAATAAAAAACATATCTTATAGGGTAGTTCATCACATACTATTACGGATGCTTACGAATTAAGTGGGTTCAACATATTTTAACAACCCGGTTTGTTGTTTGCGGTTTGAAATTTTTTAACCCAACCAAATCTGTTCGGCATGGTTGGGTTGTATGCAAATAAAGAGAAATAGAGAATATACTAGTGGATCAAATATTTAAGTATTATATATAACTTTCCAATAAGGTCCTCTTATGAACCCATTGTTCGTTGTCGTCGAGTTATTGTTAGTAATGTTTACATATTAAAGAGAAATACAAAATAATTTTAGAAAATCCGCTAAAACTTTCATCAAGTTATCAGGTTGGTCAGATTACTTTAGGCCTAACCAAATTTCAACTCATTAAATTTATTTTACCCTAATTTTGCATCGATTACATGTAGGGTTACCTTAGGTTGATTTTTTGGGCTTATTTGAGTTGGGTTGGCTGGGTTGGTCAGTTTTTTGAACACCCTTACATATGATATACTAGAATTACTAAATCGGAAACGTAAATAATATCGGATGTGACGTAAGTCGAAGGCCTAGTATTCTATGGAAGCAAACAACGCAAGATCCTTTCAAATATATTATCACATATGATATGGACGATCTGATGTTATTGAAAAGTTATTATGTTTTCTAGTTTGAATTTACATCTATATATAATAGTATAATAGTATAGAGTAAGTTTACAACTTTAGTCCCCCCGTGGTTTGTTATAATTTTTTATTTTTGTCCTTATGGTTTAGAAATTACCATTTTCATCCCTATGGTTTGCAATTTACTTCAATTTCGTCCCAAGGGTACCTTTAAGTACAGGGGACCAAAACAGTAAAGAAATGTAAAGCATAATGACCGATTCAGAAATAAAATTATACATTGTGAGGACAAAAATAGCAATAAGTTACAAACTTTAGGGATGAAAATCACGATTTCTAAACCAATGGGACAAAAGTCGTAACTTTTAACAAACCACATAGACGAAAATTGTAATTTACTCTATAGTATAATTAGGCCATGCATAGCACAAGGCAGTTAGGGAGCAAGTAGATGGCTCCAGTAGGAAGGGTTCGACGGGTCGATGCTACGGGGTCCAGGGGTCGGGGCCGGCGAGTAGACCGGTCGGGCTTCCAAGCCCGATAAAGTCGTCCCTCTTTCTCTTTCTTTTTCTCTCTCTTAACATATATATTGAAATAATAATAAAAAATTAATATTGTATAAAATGTTAATGATACCTTATTTTAGGGTTTAAATAATAGAAAAAAGAAAAGTTAATGTGAGATAACATTTTCTAATATGAAAGAAAGAAATGAAAACTAGAATAAACAATTAACCACGTGGGTTAAAATGGCTAGAATTTTTTTTTTCTAAAGTCAGAAAGTCAAATGGACTCCGTCGGAGGGTAGGTGGGTGGTGAACCTAGAACCTTCCACATGTCTTATATAATATGTTTCTTTTAAAGTAAATTACGTTTTTGGTCCTCGTGGTTTGTTGAAATTTCTGGTTTTGGTCCCTGTGGTTTATTTATTGCATTGGAGGTCACTGTAGTTTGCAGCTTTCTTCCTTTTTCGTCCCTGTATAAATTGTTAGTGATAACCACTCAAGTTAGAAGACTTCTAATTTTGCTTTTTACTTTTTTTTTTGTTTTCATTTATTACTTAATTATTGTTACTTGTTAATATTTTTGTATTTTTCTGCATTAGTTGACCCACCCAACCTATTCCCATATGAGTAGAATGATGAGTAGGTATAAAAAGGGGAGGGGTTGGGTTGAGAAAGGTCACTAATGCTGAAAAGTACAAAAACAGTAACAAAAATTAACTAATAAAAGAAAACAAAAAAAAGTAATAGATGTTAGAATTTAGATAGGGACGAGAAAGGAAGAAAGTTGCAAACCACAATGACTATCAATACAATAAATAAACCATAGGGACGAAAACCAAAATTTTCAACAAACCATGGGGATGAAAAACGTAATTTACTCTTCTTTGTTATAAAAAGATTTCCTTTTACTACTTTTATGATATTTATTTGATACGGAATAGATGTATTTAAGCACACCGACAAAAGTGATATTCCATTATTTGTAGGTATTAATTTATTATTTCCAGAAACCTTTTTTTTAAAGGGTGTCCAAGCCTATCTCCGATTAATCATCGATAAGATTAGGGCTAAAACATACCCGATAAGATTAGGGCTAAAACATACCCCTTTGTAAATGTCCACAGGTTACGAATGAAGGGATTCGAACTCGGATTAGAAGCTATGAACCTCCAAAGCCTTATCTACTCCACCACAACACTGATAAACAAAAACCTCTTATTTGCCTTACAGAAATTGATTTACTTTAATCAAAACTTGTTTTTTTTTTATTATTATTTAGAAAATTCATTAAATTAGTTAATATTATATTTAAGATTGATTATATCTTTTAATTAATTTTTCATAACCCTATATAGTTTCAAGTTCGTAATTGAGGATCCTGGTTAAAAACATGTAAAATTCTACACTTCAATAATAGCTTCAAAATTGCAGAATTCAATATTAAAAATGTTTTTTTTTTCATTTAACTTCTGTAACTACGGACCTAGTCTCTACAATCCTAATAATATCTTTATAAAATATAAAAATAATAACTAAAACAACTCTACGATAGCATTTGATATGCAGACTGGATGAGACAAAATTAACTGCCTGTTCTACGTTTGATACAAATAGAACAGAGCTGAACAAAACATAACAAAATTGTCAAAATGACAAGATTGACCCTAGCTTTTTATCTTATACAATATTAGTAAATGATATATGATTTTATCGTATATTACATAAATCATACCTTTATAATTTTATTAATGTAAAATGCATTTCCAAAACCATTTAAAGGACACTAAACAATAAAAAGACAAAATTAAATAACCCCACCCATATGGCTTACACATATTAGGTTCAGGCATATTAGGGTTTTTTTATGCGTATTCTACTTTATGCCTATTTTAAGATTCTTTTTCATTCAGCATCATCCATTTTTTTCTCATTCATCTTCGATCAAAACTTTATGCCTACTTTAAGATTCTTTTTCATTCAGCATCATCCATTTTTTTCTCATTCATCTTCGATCAAAACCAAATCCAAAAGTTGAGGACGTGTTCAATCTGAGACTTCGACTAATTCATATCTATTTGCAAGAAGGTAAAGTTTGGTCGAATTATAGGAGCATTTATAGAGATTGATTGATTTACGGGTGGGAAAGTTTGATCGATTTGGAGGAAGATATGCGGAGTGATATTTTGGAAGAGTACTTGAAGATCGATTTTGGAGCATTTGGGTTTCTAAAATTTGTGTTATGCAGGATAAATAAGCCATTTTAAGTTTAGTCCAAGATTGTTTTATATATTTTGATGAAACAAGAAAAAATTATTTTGTCCCATGAAAATGGGTTTTAGTCACACTTTATTCTACCTTAATCTGTCCCGTGTCATACCATGTTCCAACAAAAATTGTCGACTTCGATCCTATGGAGTCTCCATATGTTTAGATAAGCTAGCTTTTTAAAAAGCTAAGAAGAGTATCATCTAGTGACTTATAAGACTTTTTATTATTGTAATTCCAAATATATTTTTGCTACTTACACTACCAAATTGTAAACATGTCTTTTTTTTGTCATTTTACAGTCATAATCTACCTTATTAGTTAAGTTTTTATTAAACCATCTTATTTCTCAGCTATCTTATCAGTCGTAAGTTAACTCATTAATTAGTTTCCGAAACATAGCCTAAAATAAAAAAATTGTTAGAAAAGAAAATTGTAGATATATTTATTTTACTCTTCATTCTCTAAAAATTAACCAAAATACAGGAATTTTTTATTTCATCGTTCATTTATTAAAAGAGCAACGTAAAAGTTGCCCATCATACACGTGGCATCCATTTCCTTCTCATAAATTCAAGACGACGTCGTCTTCACCCACGCCGGCCTCGAGAGTATCTCCGACGCCCACGCGCTGACGTGCGGCCGCGCGTCGAACAGGTTCTTCACCTTCGTCCCCAACAGGTACTTCACGACCGGCAGGTGGTGGAGGTCCGCCAAGGTGAAGCTATCTCCGCCCAAATACTTGCTCTCCGACAGCCGCTTCTCGTAGACATCCAGCACCTCCGCCAGCTTCTGCTCGTTCTCCGCCACCACCGCCTCGTCCACCGGCAACCCCCACATCGGATGCAAACACAGCTGGTATATCAGCTTCGAACCGGCCGGTTCGAACTTCTGAGACTCCACTTCCATCCAGACCGACAGGATCGCCATCTTCTTCGCGTCCTGGATGATCAGATCGGTCCCCTTATCGGCGTACGCGTGCGCTATGTACTGCGTAATAGCCCTAGATTCTGCATCCATTTGATCCTTTCATCAGAATTTGGAGCGATTTACTCTATGAAAGTGTATCCAACTTGTCACGAAAAGTTACTTCCATTCTTTACGATTTGGCATACGATGAGCTTAAGAAATGGTTCATTGTATATATCCATCTTTATCAAAACTTATCATTTAATGTATCATACTTGTCATAAAAGTGTATATCAAACTTGTCATGAAATACATTAAAATGGTAGGTTTTGATAGCTTTGATGCACCAAAATGGTAGGTTTTGATAGCTTTGATGCGCCAAAATGGTAGGTTTTGATAGCTTTGATACGCGTAAAAATGAAAATACAATCCATACAATACTTTACTTTTCGTGACAAGTTGGATACATTTTTGTGAAATAAACCCAAATTGGAGTATACAACTAAAACTGATCCGGAAATTAAACAAAAATCTAGAATCCTTTTGCAATAGATAACAGTAATTTGAATATTTCATCAGAAAATCGAGCTTAGAACTGAACGAAATCTGAAATCGTTTCGCAACGATTAGGATTCCTACGAGCATTAATTCGTTTGTTTCATCAAAAAATTGAGCCTAAAGCTAAAACGAACTCAAAATCAAGCAAAAACGCAAAATCTGAAATCATTTCGCAACGAATTAGGATTCCTACGAACATTTATTCGTTTATTTCATCAAAAACATTAAGCCTAAAGCTAAAACGAACTCAAAAATCAAACAAAATCTGAAAACATTTCACAGCGATAAGGATTCATACCGAACAGTTTTAGATCGCCATCCTCAAACGCCGGAACCTGACCGAACGGCTGCAGAAACAATCACAAACATCAGATTAAAAGTAAAACTAAACCAAATCTGGAGTGATGATATTTGGATGACTAATAGATTCGGTTTTGCTTACGTTGCGGGAGAGGAATTCAGGCTTCTTGTGCTCCTTGGCGGCCATGTCGACGTTAACGAACTCGTAATCGAGGTCCTTCTCGGCGAGCGCAGCACGGACTCGGAGTGTTGCGGTTGAAAGCGGTGATCCGAAGACCTTGATGGCCATGATTGGTGGTAGAGAGAGAGAGAGAGAGAGAGAGAGATCTGCAACTTTGAACGACGATAGAAGAAGAAAGGGCGAGAAAGACGGATCTAAATGTGGATATGAAGATGTGAAGCGATATGGGAAGTAGGGAGGGGGGGTAGGGTTATAAATATATGAGCTCTCCAAGTGCAAATCGTGTGGGATTTTTATTTTTGTTTCGATAAGGTTCTAGAATATCTCTCGTAATTACATAATCATTTTGCAATACCAATTAAATCCAATTTTGAGTAAAATTCCCATTTTAGTCCTTGGACCGACCATCCACGGCCAGCGTACCCGATGGCTTCGGCTTGGCGTTGGGTTTATCGGGTACATTGTCGCGGGTGTATTGGGTTCCATTCCATTGGTTTCTCCAAACCGATTCCTTAGACGATACCCACCCCACCCTCTCTTTCTCCTTTCTCTCTGTCTCTCTCTTCTTTTCATTTTTTTTTTTTATTTTAATTGTTTAGATTGGGTTAAAAGTCTACCATTGTGGATAAATTTGGTTGGTTTGGGTAAGATAGTGGAAAGCTGAGGTGGTGATTGGGTTCAGAGTCTACGGGTAAGGATGGTCTTATGGTTTGTCAAAACTTGCTATATTTGTCTCCAGTCATTTGGAATTACGTGGCGGTTAAGTTCCTTTTTCGTACCTGAAACTAAATTTACTAAATCTCGACCATTAATTTGGAGGGATTCTGGTCTTCTTACCGTTTAATCCGATTTAATATATTAATAATAATATATATCGGTTCAATTTCCCCTCTCCCCAATCAGATCAAACCCCAATAATGATTCGAAATCTGAAATGATGGTGGATTGTGACGAATGGAGGCGAGAAGTAGGAGGAGCAAGTGTTCATCGTGTCTCTTCTTGCTCCTTTCTTGTGTATACTACTTTTCATACTCTTGATATGAAATTTAACAAAGTTAATAGCGTTAGGGTGGAATAATGCAGAAGAATGCACTAAGCCGGGTGTTATGTGGTTATCTAAAAGGTTGTGTATATGAAACAAAGACAAAGGAATAGGAACGAGGATGGATTGAATGATTGATTAAAAATATAATTTTTTTAGTATGAAAATAGAGAACTTAAGTTTATAGCTAGCATTTACAATATCATGAAAACAAATTAATATTATCCTTTTTCCTATAAATTATAAAATCATAAAAATAAAATTAAAAGCGAGTCGAGTTTGATTATTAACAAGTGGTTGCAAAAATCATAAAATAATATTTGATTAATAAGTTATTTTTTAATTTAACATCATGACAACGTGTTTAATTATTTATTAAAGTCCACTTTACCTCTTTTTTAGCACCTAAATAATTTTTCATTTGTTGATTAAAACTCTAAAGAACATTATTTCATTAATTTTATTGATGGTGGTTAAATGAATAGAAATAAAATGAAAAACCAGGTTATATAACTTAATTAAAAGTTGTCCAAATTAAAAGGTGACACAAAGTAATTATCATACTATAAAATTTATGATCGTTAGAAAATATAATATAAAATGGTAATAGAAAGTATTCAAACTAAGTTGGACTCGTTAAATCATTTTAATATCAATATGTCATGAGTTAAGCCTAGAAAATTGTTTATTCTATGTTATCTTATAGTAAATTTTATATCAAAACTCTTAAGTACCACTTAGAATGCATTACATAGCGTCTTTTTAAGAATAAAACTCAAAAATTACTTAATACGATATTACAAGTACAATGTACAACTCATGCTAACTTACATTACAACTCATCGCTATACATAAAAGAAAACCGTGAAACTCACTAAGCCATTAGATCATGAGTACCACTAACATTTCATACTATCATGCCTTATCAGCACCATATCAGTTTTTCTCTTTCATCCCCTCTGAATCCTAAAGTGCAGTATCATAATCTTTCATACCCTCTGAATTTTTATTATTATTATAANATATAGGGGTGGGTTCAAATGTGAACCACTTTTTCATTGTGAACCATGAGGACGAATCTCAGCTACACATCTCGCGGTTACGGTGGACTTGATCACGGGGGATTGACGCAATTCATGGGAGGGTAGAGATTATTAAAGGGGGGGACCACGGTCAAAGCCATC
>LUCG01181249.1:0-11120 GCA_001633085.1 Carthamus tinctorius | reverse complement strand
CTGGTTCCGGTTGTCAAAGGAACGGAGGCGGTCGACGGGTTCGGAACCGGGGTCGGAATGGAAGCGGCGAGTGAGGGTAGCAACAAAGGTCAAGAATTGGATTTGAATTGTGACCCAAAGGAAGAAGAGATGATGCTAGCTGGGGCTGCTAATGCTTCTAGTATCCATACACAATGGCACAACATGCTTCAAGGACTTGTACCCAATGGTACAAGCGATGTAAAAGACGGGCTGATGCATACAAACAACGAGGTCCTTGAAGGTAGTTGATATCGGGCTATAATGAGGGCCGTTTTGTTGTCTATCTATGGTTACAACCATCAATCGGTTTTCCCCACCCGTAATTCCCGTTTTGCCCCTGTAGGAGCCGTACATCTAGGGTTTGATGAGATGAGAAGGCATCGGTGTTTCTTTTTGTTGCTTCTATATGTGTAAGATCGGCCACGTGAGGCTTGGTCGGAGGCCCGGGGTGGCGTTTGCCATTTCCGATACTATATATATATATATATATATAGAGTTGTCGTATGTTTGATGTGTTGTTGCTGATTGCGGATTGTGCAAAACTTAAATCATATATAAGATATGTAGAAGCTATAATCATGGATGAGATATGTTAAAAGAGAAGTGATTATTGATTTATGTGGGAGTGAAATTGGTGAAGAATGTTTAGTTAGGAAGGAGAATAATGCTAATAAAGAGCTCTTTAGTTAATGGGAAGTAATTAATTATTGTTGGATTTTATTGATAATGAAGTGGTATGATGAAAATAAATTACTATTAAATAAGTGAAATGCATCAAAAGTCCTGTAAATTTCTAAAAGGTTTATGGGCTTCATAAAATGTATAACTTATAACCGATTTGAATTATGTAAATTTTATTAAAAAAAAAGACTTTATAATTTGGTATTTTTAATCAATATCTTAAATATTTGATTTTGTAATATTATTATATTAATAGCTTACTTACTACGTCATTAAAAAAAACACAATTTATTATTATTTTTTTTAGCACAAGGATAGCTCGCTTTTGAAAATAAAAGTGAGTTCGTCCCACATCGACGAAAAGAAGAAGATATGGTTGCTTTATATGGCGGAGTTCATCATCTACACTCGTCCCTTCGGGGACATCCGATAAAATTGGAACGATACAGAGAAGATTAGCATGGCCCCTGCGCAAGGATGACACGCACAAATCGAGAAATGGTCCAAATTTTTTTGAACAATTGATTGCGTTCTTCTCGATCAGCTACGCCTCCTAATGGATGAAATACCACTGGAGCAGCCATTAATCGAATTTCACGAGGTATTACATCAAATCTTCAAAAAGCTAGGTTTTATCTATGTGTTCGCATATGACCAGATCTATGATTGTGTTTGAACTTCAATTCCGTCGTCGTTTATTAATCTATGCATTTTTCTTCTTAGATTGTGGTATATTGATAAGTTTTATCAACTTCATTGCTAGTTCAATTTTCTCAACTCTTTTTTAAGCTTCAATTGAGGTATCTGTGAATGTTTTATCAAGTATGGTGCAAATTATGATGATGCAAAAGGCTGTTATAGAATTTCTGATGTTAAGGGTGTTTGGAATTGCTTTTTGCTTCAAAAATGCTTATCGACTTATGGTGGTAGGAAAAAAAGTTTTTAAAAAGATTTTTGGATTAGCTTTTGGTAAAAGCCAATAAGACAATAAGAGGGTGTTTGGGATTGCTTTTTTTGGTCAAAAGTGTTTTTTTACCAAAAATGTTTATTGACTTATGGTGGTGGGAAAATGGAGTTTTTAAAAAGGTATTTGGATTAGCTTTTTGTGGTGGTAAAAGTCAATAAGTTGTTTTTTAAGATGGTGTTTGGCTTACCTTATCAACTTTTGGAGAAGGGCTTGTAGCAAAATGAGTCAAAAAGCAATTTTCAAAATCAAAAAGTCACAAATTGTGACTTCTTAAAAACTCCATTTCATCCCTTGTCAAAAAGGTGTTTTAAAAGCACTTTTGGATTACACAGACAAACTTATCAACTTATTGACTTCTTGGAGAAGCCAATAAGTCAATAAGTTGTGATGTTTTATGACCAAATAAGGAGTAACCTTGATAATTATATATGTTATTGTTCTGATCCTCAGTTAAACATCCGATGCATCGGTGATAGATTGATAATACCGATGGTAACGATGTGAAAATTACTTGATTTTAGAACCTTTGACCTTTGCAGAATATATCGTGTTGCACCAAAACTTGGCTTTCCACATACAATCCATTGGTCATATTTGATTATAACAGAAAACAATTCAATTGCCTAATGCAACCCCTTTAAATTTCTTGATTTTGACCATCGCAGATGATAAGAATTATGCATTCATATCTACTCATTATTGTTGCTTCAAGACTCTTCTTGCTATACTATCACTATATACATTTCGTATGTTATGACTTTTGATCTTTGGTATCGTTTGGTTTGGTTTGGTTTGGTTCGTTACCTTCTGTTTTTTACGTTTTTCGTTTTAGTTTTCCCTTTACTTGTGAATCCTAACGGTTAGTAGTATCTCGTCCCATTCTTTGCCATATTTAGTCCCAAAGTTATGATGTTTTGTGACAAAAAGCGTGGTAACGGTGATGATTCTAAACAAGGATTATGATTACTGGTTTAATATTCAGAATGAATAGCCTTGAATTTATATTCTACTCTAACTTACATCATAACTTTTTTCAATATTTGAATATTTGATAGAATTGTAGAATAGGAAGAGAGCTCAATCACATTTTTATTGTATTGCAGTAGATGAATTTACCATACAAAAGCTATCAAACAGCATGTGGAAGCCATGGTCAACACTCATCTTGGTCTTGATTTCTTTTGACTCCTTATGGCAAGTAAGTTGATCTTTGCTTCTTTTATTCATTGTTTTAGCCTATGCAATGTTCAAATAAGAAAGCTAAATATCGTGAGATAGGAAGGTTAATAGAAGATTCACATGTGAATTATTGAAAAAATCCATTTGAATATGCATAATGTGGACCCATGTGGATTACCGATAACATTGATTTGCATATGCATCTTCAAATGGATTTTTTTCAATGATTCACACATGAATCTCCCTTAATCTTCCCTTTTCACCTTTTCACGATATATAGGCTTCTTATTTGAACCAACCGGTATATATAGTGTGTGATTCGTGAAGATGGTTTCTTTCTTGTATTTATTTGGTTTTGGATGGACACACACATATAAAACACAATTTAGAATCATCAAATCCTTTTCTTGTATGTAATATAAGGTTGGTTAATTATGGTATTCAAAGTTTTCACATAAAGAATCACTAATCATATTTTTCTAGGACTTATATCAACAAGATTTATTTTTGTTCGGTATCGATTGACCGATGTTTTATATATTTAATAAGTAATTAATCACTTTCATTAAATTAAATATCAAATTAGAAAACTTTACATGCCATTAAATGACAAAATATATGTCTAAGTTCTGTTGGCATCCTCATGGTTCCCTTTGACTCCTAACATACATGGGAGACTTAACATATTCCATATCTTAAACCTTGTTATTTTGGTATATTTTGTGTAATATACACAAGAGATGGGCTTTTCAGGCTGCCTTAGACCTGAAAAGCCCGTTTTCAGTGCGCAAACAAAAGTCTAGATATTATTGGGAGGCTTAACCGGCCTGCCCCCAAAATCTTGGTCTAATTAGGCCTTGAGGCCTGGCCAAGAGTGGGTTTTGGCCTTGCCAGGCACAGGCTTTTTTGGACATGGCTCGTGTCGGGCTTGGTCTTTTTCGTGCATGTCTAAGCTAGCCTACTTTAAATGGCTTAAATTTACTTGCATCTAGTGAGTTGTTAAAATTTTTGTAAATACAAATGACATTTGAGAACAAGACATTACAACAAAATTGAGTTTATAAGATGCAAATAAATAACTGTCCTAACAGAGGGTTTTATAGGACCAAAGTTTATAGGACTAAACAAAAAAACTTCCTATCTAAAAGTGTTACGAAATCTTTATATGACGCTTTTGAGCGTCGTAACAAGTTTTTTAAAACATTTTAAAAATAAAACGTCATATTAACTGTTTTTATAGCACACTACCTGATAAAGTGTCCTATAAACAATATGGATTTATAGGACACTTCTCAAAAATGTCCTATAAAATTAGCTAATACGTCACTTTATTTTAAAAATGTCCTGCAACACTTGTGACACTCAGAAGCGTCATATAAACTTATTGTAACATTTTTTGATATGATGTTTTTTTGCCTGACCTTATAAACTTAGGTCCCATAAAACATTTTATTAGGGTGTTTATTTATTTTAGGCGTTGGACCTACACAAAAGTATCCGTCAAAAAAACCCAAACCAAACAAAATCAGTATGGAGCTGGAAAGGGTAGGATGTACATAGAGCTTACCTCGATCCTATGAACAGAGAGGCTGCATTTGTAAAGACAACATAGATTTCTGTTTTTGCCCGGTCTAATTTAGCAGTCTCTATATTTCATCGTTTTTTCGTGGATTTCGTCTTGGTTTATAGTCAAGCAAATAATATTCCTTATTTGTCTTTTTTGGCCTTTCCAATCTCTTATATAAACTCAAAATTCCATCTCTTTAACTAACAAAAATGGAAGGACTCAACAAGAACATAGTATGCAACTTCTACAAGTCATTGGCCACCGGAGACACGGCCACCGTGCACCGCCTCCTGGCACCCGATATCGATTGGTGGTTCCACGGCCCACCCGCTCATAACTTCAACCTTATGCAACTGCTTACCGGTGGTTGTGCTTGTGACAACAATAACTCTTTCGACCCTATTTCTATCGTTGCTATTGGACCGGCTGTGGTCGCAGAGGGCTACCATGTTCACAAGAGCGGAAAAATCCACTGGGTTCACGCGTGGACCGTGGAGAATGGAAAGATTATTACAGAAGTGAAGGAGTATCTGAATACTTCTGTTACAGTTGCTCGTTTCAGAAAGTCTAATAACATATGTATAAGTTCACCACGGTCTCCCAAATATAAGGACATGTGGCATAGTGAACTCACCCACAATGCTTCGATACCTCGACTTCTTATTGTGATTTAAATTTACCGAGATCGTAAAAAGATTGATTTGTTATTTTACTGTGTGTTTGTGTGTTGATATCTTTTTTTTTTCTTTTTTTTTTCTTTTTGATGTTTAAAAGTTGTTATTTGAAGTATATGTTGTAGTTTTGATGATTAATGGTTGGTAAATGCTTTATTCTTTATTGGTATGTTTATAAAATTTAATTTATCACGATAACATCATCTTTAATTGATCAAATAGAGTTGTGAATCATTTATCTGGGTAGATGTTTATCTGTAAAATTCTACAGTATTACTTAGGGGTCGTCTATTAAACGTTTATCTAGGTAAGCATTTATCAAGTTATATTACCTTTACCAATGAATATGGTAAGGACTGAGAATCTTACCTGGTAAGAGCGAAACAATGATCAAGAGTTTAATCCGGTTAGTAAGGGTAACACAACTCTTACTTGGTTAGCGCTTATCGGAGGAATTATTGTACATGATGTTGTTTTAGTGGACTAAAATCTTATCCGATAAGATAAGTTATAGTGTTATACCAAATGAGTGATGATCAAAAATGAACTATACGTATTCTATTTTAAGAAAATCATATTGTTGTATAATTACAATAAAAGTTACTGCTTGTAAAACTTTCCCATAAAATATGTTTTCCAAAATAGATTTTAGAGTAAACTATGATTTTTGGTTCCTATAGTTTAGTAAAAATTTCAATTCAATTTTCATTCCTATAATTTAGAAATTATAGTTTTCAGTCTTTATAGTTTGCAAATCTCAATGCTATTCCCATCCTTATAATTTATTGTTATTTGGGTTCTTCTGGTTTATAATTCTTTACTATTTTGTTTCATTGTACTTAAATATAGAAGTTAGTCCCTAAAGACGAAAATGGCAACAAAATGCAAACCATAGGATCGAAAAGACAATTACTAAACCATAGGGACGGAAATCATAGTTTTTACAAACCACAAGGGCTAAAATCCTAATTTACTCTAGAATTTATGAAAATAAAATAAAAATCATTCCTAAAAATCGTTGACTTGAGTTCCCCTTTGAAAGCTTAAACAGCAATAAGAAGGGCAGGCATAGATTTACTATCAGTCAGCTTGCTCTGCCACACACACTGACAGCTGTCACCACCGTTCGACGCCACGTGGACGTCTGCTGAGCTGGCAAAACGGGTGACCGTAACGGAAGTGTTGAAGTACTCCCTCACCTGCGTTATAACCCCGTCAACGACGGTCAACGCATGCACCCAGCTGACGTCACGGGTCTCCGGCGAGTGGTAGCCTTCCGCCACCACCAGCGAACCGATGGACACGACGGAGAGTGGGTTGAAAGCGAAGGAGCGGTCGCCGGAGGTGGTGGTGGCGGCGCCGGTGAGGAAGCCCATAAGACGGTTGCATGACGGCGGACCGTGGAACCACCATTCGATGTTGGGGGCTAAGAGGCGGCGGACGGTGGCGGCGTCTCCGGCGGCCAATGCTTGGTAGAAGTTGGACAAAAGATTCCGGTGGCATTCCTCCGGCGGGCTTTGGTGGTTACACTTACACATGTTAATTAACTATATTTGGTGTTGGAACTGCTAATGACGTGTAATTCAGTTGGTAATGAATGATTGGTAAGTTTGTGGTGTTGGCACTTGTGATAGAAATGTGAAAAGATGCAAAGCAAAGCAAGCCTTATATAGCACTAAGCCACTAGGGTAACATATATCACTTGGTTTAGGGGATAATATATTTTATCCTTTATCTTTACGTTTTATATATATATGTTCATCAATCACATAAATACATAGTTAAGAAGATACTCTGAACGTGAATTAAATAAATTTAAAATGACTAATAGTATGATATGTCTTAGTTTCATTAATGGGTTAAATTTATCTAGTTTTGGATTGTATACATTAAATTTGTCAGGTACATGTCGGTCCAAACTGGTGCCGGTCCCTCCCTTTAAAGTCGGATTGGCTGGTCACGGTCCAATCTCGTTCCAAACTGAAAATTCTAGGATTGATCTTTTAGAGCGGTAAAGAGTCATGGTCCTTACGGGATGAGTATTACAAAAAATGAATCTTATCCGGTAAGAGCTAAGGCAGTAACTGAAAGTTTTACTCTGTAAGTAATGACAAAGACCCTTACCATGGTTAGCGCTTAATAGAAAAGCTATTACATATGATACAATTTTTGGACTAAAATCTTACTCGGTAAGTGAGGGGCTATTTACCCAAACACTTACCAGATAAATGCTTACAGGTAAAGTTCAACACTATCGCTTATCTTATTGGGTAATATTTTAGTTCGTTAAAACAACATCGTATACAAAAACGATATAGCTTATCTATACTCATTAAATATTATAGTATATCGCATTTAACTAATATTCTCAATTTGCATATATGTTCACATTTAACGAATATATATACAAATAAGTTATATAGAGATGGAGAAGCGATTGAAAATAAATGTATATGAAGAGTTNTATATATATATATATATATTAATAGAGAATTAACAATCACGCTAAATTCAAGAAATAAAAGGATATCACGTTCATTGGTTGGATTTGATTCAAATAACTGTAACCCAATACTTACAGATTGAAAATTTTACAACTCTATTAACATTGAGTTGCTTTGGATTGGGTTATTTAACGTTGGGTTGGGTTGTGTTAGCCAAATTGGTCGAATTTTTGAACATCACTAATCAGAAGGACTCAACAGGTAGGGCTTGTTTATTAAGCGTTTACCTAATAAGCGCTTACCACAACATTTACCTTGTCGGATGAACATGACAACGGTTGAGAATCTTACCCGTTAAGAGCTACGCAAGGATGAAAAGTCTTACTCGGTAAGTGGAATCGATGAATTTTACCCAGGCAAACACTTACCGGGTAAGTGTTGTATAGGATACTATTGTGATGACTATAATCTTACCCGGTAAAGTAAATTATAGGCCATTTACTAAATGCTTATTGGGTAAGCACACTTGCCAAATCACATTACCTTATCCGATGAATATGACAAGGACCAAGAATCTTACCCGATTAGAGCTAAGGCAACGACTGAGAGCCTTACCAAATAAGTGATCACGAAGATTCTTACCATGGTTGACGCTTACTGGAAAAACTGTAGCATATGATACCATTTCTATAGACTAAATATTACCCGATAAATTTTATCGATAAACAGTTATCAAATAAATTGTCCTTTTTTATGTGTGTTGAATGTATTTGTGAAAATTATTTATATGCAACTTCCTTTAAAAAGCTAGTTCTGTATGTTTTTTAAATTAATTTCACATACTATATCACCTCTTTAACAAAGGTACACTTTAATTTAGTTTTAGTTTTTAAAACTCTTTCATGACAAATATAATATTAAGCCATGGCGATAAATATAACACTTCATCAAAAAAATATTCCATCATAATCTTCATCTAAAAAACCTTTTCTTGTTGAATCTAAGATAAATTACATGTTATTTATATCTAAAATATTTAAATTATGAATAAAAATATAATTAAAAAAAGAATTTTACATGGGATAAGGATAGAACAGGCTTGTTTTATAAGTATGTAAAGAGGAATAAAGTGTAAAGAGGAGTACATATTTGATGTTTTATAAGAAAATTGGATATTATTTTGAGGTTATTTTGGTAAAATATAAGTTTGTTTCATCTTGTTCCATGGGATGAGGGTGGTGGAACATGTTTTTTCTAACTTTTCCACTCTATTCTTTCTGTTCTACATAAAAGTCTTATGAAACATGGAACAATGATCATTATTCTATTATGTTTTGCAGCGGGCTAGGGTACGACATCGACATGCTCGCAGCGGTGCTTTGGGGGATCGGTTTGTAGAAACCGGTTGAACCGCTCCTCTCCCTCTCTCACACTCTTTTTTTTTTAATTGAAATATATATGTATTGGGTATTCGGCTTGGAGGGTTGTGATACTTGACAGATTGGGGTCGATGAGCTTCTTGTAGGTTTGTGGATAAAGATGCTGTGGCAGAGTGGGCTTATAGACTTGGTGAGTTACGCTAACGATAGCCTAAGGCCTTGTCTCAAGACACTTATACAAAATAATGTAAAAAAGGTATTATGTTTTTTTTTATTAGTTCAACAAAAGCAAAGACGTGTGATGCATATGATACTATAAGAGGCATCATTGGAGAGTTAATGTTAAGGGTCGCATTAAACGACCCAATTTGTTACTTCAAAAGTCATCATAAATTAGAAGGGGTAGATTTGGTAATAGATGAGGTGTTTGAAGTCTAAAGTTTCACTTTTTTTTCATTGATAAGAGGTAGTGTTTTTTTATAAATTAATAAGCGTGCGTTTGGTTCTGGAAGATAGTTTTCATTATAAATTATCTGGAAGATAGTTTTCATTTTCCTATAAAACAGTTTTAGAAGATGGAGTTGAGTTTTCATTTTCAGTTTTCGATGAAAATTTTAGAAAACGCGTTTGGTTTAAATGGTGGAGTTTTCATTTTCCATTTTAGAAAATTAGAAAACACGTATAGAAAATTTTGGAAAACTACTAAAAACGGTTTTCTAATTTACATAGAAGTTTGAAAACAGAAAATTTTCGTTTTTCTAGAAAACTTTTGAAAACTGAATCAACCAAACGCGTTTTCTAAAATTTCATTTTCTTTGGAAAATATTGTTGGAAAACTAGATAAATTTTCACAACCAAACGCACCCTAAATGTTTGAATTTGTTTAAAATGTCTCGTATCAGAACATTACCAAGAGAGGTACTGATGGATTTGGTAAGGATTGATTTATAGAAATGATCGATTAAGGTTAATTGGTTGAAAGACGAGGGTTGGGAAACGTCACTACTAAGAGCTTGGAGAAAATAAGAGGTGAATAAGTAATTAATTTATCTATTACTTGATAAGAGGACGATATGATATAAGTGAATCTGAATATTTGAAAGAAAACAAACAATCTGAACGATTCTACCTATTATCGAATAGGACATAAGAGCTGCTAAAAGCTTTTTTCTTAAGAAACAAATAAAAAGAAATGAAAAATAACCAAAAAACCAATTGTATTCCATTTTTAAACCATACAACCTATAATTAAAATTTTATTTTATTTTTTATTATACTAATTACTTTATCAGACTTAAAAACAAATAATATATAAAAACCTATTACATATATTTATATATACCTATAGAAATGTGCTTTTTTATAACCTATGAAATTGTGATAATGTAGAGAACTAATACATCATTGGCTCATATGATTTTTTGCATTGTTTTCATTCTCCTATAAAAACGTTTTTAGAAAATGGAGTTGAGTTCTCATTTTCAGTTTTCAATGAAAACTTTAGAAAACGTGTTTGGTTGAGATGGTGGAGTTTTTTTTTCCCGTTTTAGAAAATTAGAAAACACGTATAAAAAATTTTGGAAAACTATTAAAAGCAGTTTTCTAATTACATAAAAGTTATAAAACAGGAAAATTTCATTTTTCTAGAAAACTTTTGAAAACTGAATCAATCAAACGCGTTTTTTAAATTTTCATTTTCTTTTGGAAAAATAGAACATTTTCTACAACCAAACGCACCTAAAATGTTTGAATTTGTTTAAAATGTCTCCTATCAGAATATCAAAGAGAGGGGTGAGGATGGATTTGGTAAGGATTGATTGATAGAAATGATCAATTAAGGTTAGTTGGTTGAAAGATGATCGGTTGGGAAACGTCGCTGCTAAGAGCTTGGAGAAAATAAGAGGTGAATAAGGAATTGGTTTATCTATTACTTGATAAGAGGACGATATGATATAAGTGAATCTAAAGATTTAGAAGAAAACAAATAGTCTGAACGATTTTACCTATTATCGAATAGGACATAAGAGCTGATAAAAGCTTTTTTCTTAATAAACAAATAAAAAATGAGAAAATAATCAAAAAACCAATTGTATTCCATTTTTAAACCATACCTATAATTAAAATTTTATTTTATTTTATATTATACTAATTACTTTATCAGACTTAAAAACTAATAATATATAAAAAAACATTTACACACACACACAC
>LUCG01181197.1:0-13732 GCA_001633085.1 Carthamus tinctorius | reverse complement strand
GGGGGTATATTGGCTCATTTGATTTGGTTTTATAGAAAACCTCCATGGAAATGCGACTTTTGGTTTAAAAGAAAGTCCAGAATTGAAATCCATACACATGGGATTTAGAAACCCCATGACGGTAGTTGGTATTTTGTAAGATTTCATAGGATTAATTTGTAGAAATGTTTAAAATATGTCTGATAGTACTTGTTCTCTAATAATCAATTGATTTGTTCTTTTAAGATGTTCTAAATAAGGCTATAACTTTCAAACTCTTCCACAAAGCCCAAATCCCTTGAAAACATTCCATTAAACCAAACGCACCCTTAGTGATTAATTTATCTGTTTTGCCCAAATTGAACGAAAAAAAACGGCTTACAAAATAGGCGGAGCTTTCAGGAACGCACGAGCCAATGCAACTCTTTGTTTCTCACCACCACTAAGCTGCAAGAATAAGACAATCGAAAATAACATGCCGTGTCATTATTAAACATCCAATTATGCAAAGCACTAAAACATTTCAAAAGTTATACAAGCTTAATAGTTTACAAGGTTGATCTTATGAAAAACAAAAGGTTACCGTGACACATTGATTATGGATGTAACATTTGCAACAAACCAATTGGTTCTAATTTGTCTATATAGTTGTAACTTGTTCTTGACATTGTTCCATACCCAATAACCGTAAAAAGGGCGGAATCAAACCTGAGTCACTTTTTAATTAACTAAACAACAATTTTACCCTTAATAATAGAGGTGTAACAAATTTCTCAATCTCATAATCAAGGGTAGAATTGGAAAGGAAACAATTACGTTTGAAAGTGGACACTTATTTTGGGTTTATCGAATAACTTAAGAATCGAAAGAAATATAATCACCAAAATTACCTTAAGACCACGTTCCCCTACTAAAGTAGAATATTTTTGTGGGAAGTTCATGATAGTGTCGTGAATTGCCGCTTTTCGAGCAGCTTCATACACCTGCATGAAGTCGTCGATTGGTTAGTCAAAATGAAGCCCCCGCTTTTATTCTAGCATAAATCATGTTTTTTGACCCTGTGCTTTTTAAAATTACGATTTTCATCCCTATGGTCTACAACAGCAAAAAAAGTCACAGTTTTTAACAAACCACAAAGACGAAAAATGTAATTTACTTTTCTACTACTAACAGCAGGTCATAAAGGAATGCAACATTAACCTCTTCAGGTGTCGATGAAAGACGACCGTAGTGAATGTTGTGAAATATTGTATCGTTGAATAGTACCTGCTCAAAGCAAAGGGTTCTTGAATTACTTGAAACAGAAACATGAATAGCCCAAGATGTGAAGTTGCAATTAAAAAAAAAAGTCACGAGTCTGCAAATTTCTCTCGAGAACTTACCGTATCTTGCGGAACAACACCAATATATTTTCTAAGGCTTTCAAGCGTAACTTTTCGTACATCTTGACCATCTACCCTCACCTGTCGTATAGAAACGTGTTACACTTTGTTAGAGAAAACTCGAGCACATCAACCAATACTCCTCGAGCATGATCAAACACCATGAAAAGCTTCATAATAGGTACTTGCAAGTAAGGGTGAAAATGAAACAAGACAACTCACGAGATACTCGAGAGCGAATCGGTCAAAACTCGGTCAACATTTGACCAGAACTCAAGGTCGCTCTACATACTGATGGGTGATGAGTCGACTTGAGCTATCCATACTCAACTTGAAAAGCTCAATATGTTAATTTTTTTAATGCAATTATACCTTACCAATAAAAGAAAATTGTTGTACATTTTTAGATATTTGAACAGAAGTGTAGGTCTATTACTATATAAATTAATCGATTATATCTTCTATAAAAATCTTAATTAAGAAAAGCAAAAAGAAACTATAAATGAGTTCGAGCATACATTATTAATTTTCATAATTTTGATAAATTTTAATTAAGCTGGTTCGAGCTTTGGTTCGAGCATCAAACGATCTCGAGCTTGAGTTTCGAAAAATGCTATCGAGTTTGAATCGAGTTTGGGTTTTAACTACTAACGAATTTTCAAGCCAGGTTCGGGCTTGGGAAATGGCTATCGAGTTCGAGTCCAATATACCAATATTCAAGCTCGACTTGTATCATTTACACCCCTACTTGCCATTATCTTCATAGCTGTTTATAACTCGCTAGATTCATCTAATTCGCAAGTCAATCATTTTGTAGGGAATCAAAAACATTACTCCCTCCATCCCAAAAGAAGCGCCCAT
This sequence comes from Carthamus tinctorius, assembly GCA_001633085.1. Lineage (NCBI taxonomy): Eukaryota > Viridiplantae > Streptophyta > Magnoliopsida > Asterales > Asteraceae > Carthamus > Carthamus tinctorius. The sequence continues at coordinate 11,510 of LUCG01181197.1, read as the reverse complement.
GTTTCTATTTCAGTTTGCCCCAAAATAAATGTCCACTTTCAAACCTAACTGCCTACTTTCCAATTTCACCTTGAACTACGTGATGAAGGAATTCGTTTCTCCCTCTATAATTAAGGGTAAAATTGTCATTTAGTTAATTAAGATGTCTAATAATTGCACATTTCTAAAGAGTGTCTTTTTCATTGTAGACACTTATTTTGGGTCAGGAGGGACTAAATACTTGATCAACTATTTGTATGGTATGTTCTAAATGTTCTAGAAACGATGTCGGCAAGATCATAAAAGCATAAACAAATATTATTGGAAAAAGAAACCAACGGAGAGCCAGTTACCGTGCCAGAATTGGTATCAAAGAACCTGAAGATCATTCTAAGGATAGTTGATTTACCTACACACGAATCCAATTTTATTATTAGTAAGACGTGCAACTGGATGCAAAAAAACACGATTGACTAGCCCAAATCTTGTTATGTGCGATGCAAATTTAGTAAAATTAATATGCACCCGTTTACTAAATATTTTGTTAGCTACACTTTGGATAGGGTTTATTTCATTAGCATGTACCCACTTATCGCATATGTTTCCGTTTTTCTAGTTGTAGAGTTGATAAGAAATTTTACCGCTGCCACTAGTTCCAACAATAGCCACACTTTTCCCAGGTGGCACCACAAAAGATATCCCATCAAGAATCTTTCTTTCCGGCAGATAACTGAATACGGAAAAAATAGAGCACATATCAGAAAGTAAATCCACAAAGCCATTCTCTATGGTACATAAATATAAGGAATCTGAGGTGAGAAGGGTAAGAAGGGATCTCCACCTTTGGATCAATCCTAATTAAAGATCAAAAGAGTTGAGGTGCACCGGGATGCACTGGATCAATTCATGTGAGAAGCGGAATTCATGGGTGGGAGTGAGAATGAGATTAAAAGTGGTCAAGGGTCCAGAACTCCAGATCCCTTCTTACGCTTCTTACCTTAAATCTTTTTCTCACACGATCTTTCGTCTCATTAAATAATGTTCAAATTTAAAAAGTCTCTACACAGAAATTGTCTTAAGATAGTAAAGATACAGAGACCAACATATTTCCAAGTTCTTAAAAATTACAATAATGACACAAGTTTCTCTTCGTTGAGTTGGTTTGCATGTTCTTTTCTCCCCTTCCAGGTGCAGGTTCAAATCCCCTTTGTATCATTTTCTTAGTTTTAGCTTTCAATTTCATGTTTATCATGATTCTGAAAAAACTTCAGACAAAATACTCGAACAGATTACCTCACATACAAAAAGCAAGGAACAACCCAAGCAATATTAATGATTTTGTATAAAACATGCATAGGTTTAAATTTTATAGTCGAATGATGCCACCACTTGGAAAATTTTCTAGGTGCGCCTGACAAAAACAGAACTTGTTTGGGTTATGGTTATTATAGTCATTCCAATAGTACCTGAAATGAACATTTTCAAACTCAATGCTCCCCCCACCAAACTTGAGAGGCATTGCATCATCTGCATCTCTAACTTCTGCCCTCTCCTGTAGAAAGTAGACAATAGAACAGCTTTACTGACATGACGATGATTTAATATAAAGGTTATCTGATGATAGAACGGTGGTATAGCAGTTCGTATAACAATTTAAAATTATATATATGTATATATACATATATTGGCATTCATAAGCACAACTAGTAGTAATTGAAATTGGATATTACAATGCATTTTCAGCAGCTATATGTGTGCTCCTAACGATTAAAAATAAATAATTGAAGTAAATTACCTTTTTCATCCCTATAGTTAAAAATAAATACTCTTAACCAGGTTTTCTAAACTTTATCATATTTAACTCTCTATTTCTCACACTTTTCACAAGCCAGGGGTGGTCTTCACAGAAACTACCACTCCAGGTCGAGCTCATGTCTGCGTACATTGTCGAGACCCCGCCTCTAGGGGGGATATACATAACAAATGGAAAACTGAGGAACACCTTAATAATCGTTCATTTGTTTGGTATATGCACATATGCATAAAAGTAATTGTCCGGTGTGCACATGTGCACAAAGTACAAACATGCATAGAAACCAGTAAAAAATTTCAATTACTTTTATGCACATGTGCATACTAGAACAGTTAACGGTTATTAGGGTGTTCCTTAGTTCTCCATTTGTTTGTGGTTTTCCCTGATACGTATATTAAGTTCGTTTGGTTTGGTTAAAGTCTTCACTTTGAAATATAACAATCATACAATTGGATCTATTGTCATTAATTCACCACAAACATAAAAGGATCTAGAAATTGCGAACATGCGAGACGGAGATTCTGAACTACCTCAAGCAGCTGAAACATGGATTTCATGTCGACAAGACTCTGAACAGTTTCGCGATAAACACTGCCAAGGAAATTGAGAGGAAGAGAAAGTTGGAACAGGAGTCCATTCACCATAACCTGTGAAAGTTGACCATAGGTTATATGGCAATTCATAAATCATATGTGTGAGAAATATAGGCTGAAATGAGAGTGTAAAGAAGGTATATACCAGATCACCAACAGTCGCCACACCATTCATTATGCCATTTGAGGACAGTATCATGGCTGCTGAAAGAGCAGTACTGAACACTAGAGTTTGGCCAAAGTTTAAAACAGCAAGACTACGTTGTGTCTTCAAAGCAGCATCTTCATACCCTGAAGTAAACATTATCAAACTTAATTATTTTACAGCATGGTTCTAAATGGTGTGAGTCGTGAAGAGCGGAGTCATGTGGTGGGGCAGCGAGGCAAAGCCTTACATACCCCAGCGACGATTTGACGTTTCCAAGGCGTGACATAGGTGGCAAGTTTGTACATCACATATATAACTATATACATACATACGTGTTTAATATTTATTATTCAATGTTTTTAAAAAATTTACATTCATATTAGAAGAAGAAAACTCATATATATAGGGTCAGGTTCAGGAGAAAACCACAAAAAAATGAATAATCAAGGAACACAGTCACCTTTCATCTGAACAGTACGTAATTTGTAACATGCATATGTACATATGCACAACATGCACGCATGCATAAAAACCAAAAAACAACTATAATTACATATATGCACATGTGCATGACGTCCAGATGTACATTACCAGTGTGTTCTTCAGTTTTTTATTTTTGGGAGGTTCCCCCCAAACCTCCCTCTATAATTATATATATATATATATATATACACACACACACATGTGCGCGCGCACGCACACATATATGTAATAGTATTACATAAAGAGTCTGTGATCAAATATTCAAAATAGAACTTGGAAAGGTTGTACAACTTCGTTTTAACCGTGAATCCATGACGTGTGTGAACCCAAACCATGAAACTGTGAGTGATGTGATTAAATAAACTTATCATAACGGTGGAGACACGTGTTACGCCATGGCACACCTTTTATAACACTGCTTAACAGGGACATGCCCCTCCCGCTCCTCCCCTATCCAATCCAAGAACGATAAATAGAAGCACACACGATACATAATGTACCTTGTAATTCCTCTTAATTATCCAACATACATTTGGAGAAATCATATATTATAAACTCGTGTAAGGATACAAACTACTTACTCTTCAAATATTTATCGTACTCCTCAGCTTCATAATGCTCATTGTTAAAGTACTTCACAGTCTGACCAACAAAATTATAATCACAATCGGAATGATAAAAAAACAGACATAAAATGTGATCTTATATACTATAATCGCACAAGAAAGCAACAAACACTTCAATCAAGAACTCCTCACCTCATAATTTATAAGCGAATCAATTGCCCTCGTGCTTGCATCATTATCAGCTTTGTTCATTACCTTCCTGAACTTAGTCCGCCACTAGAAAATTACAACCAAAGTACAGATTAGTAAAAGAAAATTAATGTACTTCCTCCGTCCCAAGATAAATGTCCACAATGAAAAACGGCACACAGTCTTAGAAATGTGTAATTATTACACTTTTTAATTAACAAAAGGCCAATTTTACCCCAAATAATAATGAGAAATTTTATCCATCTCGTAATTAAGGGTAGAATGGGAAAGTAAACTGTTACTTTTGAAAGCATGAACTTAATTTGGGACAAACTAAAAACAGAAACGTGGACAACCATATTAAGAGGTGGAAATTGTTGCGGCAAAACGAAATATCTTTTTAAGACTCTAACCCATAAAGAAGAAATGGAAGCTTAGGGGGCGTTTGGTTCATTTTAGGGAATGGGAATGAAAATGAAAATGGGAATGCAGGAGAATGGGAATAGGAATGAGTATTGCATTGATGCTGTTTGGTTAACCCAATATAATCAATGAAAAATTGTTCATATTAAAAAAATGTTTCACCAACTTGATAATACAAAAGACGTTTCATTTAACATCCATAGATGGAACAATGCATGGAAAAACGAATCAAGTAAAAATAAAATTTTAGGGAATGGGAATGCAAATGAAAATGGGAATGCAGGAGAATGAGAATAGGAATGAGTATTGCATTGATGCTGTTATATAATCAATGAAAAATTGTTCATATTAAAAAAATGTTTCTCCAACTTGATAATACAAAAGATGTTTCATTTAACATCCATAGATGGAACAATGCATGGAAAAAAGAATCAAGTGGAAATAAAATTTTCATTCCCCCCAATTTGGTCAGGAATGGAAATTAATAGATCTGCAGGAATGATTCCATTATATAATGTCAAACCAAACAACAATTTTCAATATCATTCCCATTCCTGATACCCCCAACCAAATGCCCCCTAATCTTATAAGAGATGACGTACTTGTGTCACAGTCAATGTGAAGGCAACATATGCAGCAACCGATAAAGAAGTAATCCATGCAAATGTTGCTCCAAATTTGTATGCGAGAATACCTGCTACCATTGCAATCTAAGAACACCCATGTTAGAGCTGACGCACTAATTAAGGCAGGCAAGGATAAAACTGCAATGATGTTACTTTATTAATTTTCTTGGAAGGATGTCCCAGGCTTTGCGGCTATGTGTAGACTAATCCCGGCCCCTAATAAACTTGGTGCCACAATTGTTGTGAACGCTTGGAATCGAACCCGGGGCAGATGGGATATTCCACCACATGCCCCTAAGCCTCAACCACTATGCCACAACCCTAGTGGTTGCAATAAAGTTATCTATCGGATGCTAAAAGATTCGGTGCAAATGTAAAACTGTCACTCAATGGAGAAAAAATTGGTAACAGTTGGTGTCAGGCCAGGTTGCATTCACTTGACTAATCCCATGTGGCACTTAAGATAACAACAACGAAAATCCCCAGTGGCCTTGAGGTGACTCGAATTGCTGACCTACGGGGAGGAGCCATAACACCTAGCCATTATTGCCAGTCGAGCTGGCCCTCTAGGTTTCAATGAAACTTATTGCCAACCACAGAAGCAGCTATTGGATCACAAACTATGTTACATAGATAAGATTTTACCTCTAAAATTGTCGGTACAACATTGAATACCATGGCTGAAAGGATGAAATTAATAGCTCGGCTACCACGATCAATAATTCGATTTAAACCCCCCGTTTCTCGACTGCAAACAGAACCGCCAACAAGAAAGAATAAAGAACGTATGGAGAGAGAGAAAAAAAACTTAAACTAGCATTCCTAGTAACAGGATTTTACGTTAAACCTAATCATCTACAACAGCTGTGTCCAGAACAGATTATGTAACATATATATAAGCACATAACAAATTGGTGTACTATAATATCAAGATGTGTAAACAAAACCAAACAACCCTAGTATATCCCACTCAAAAGTAGGGCCCATGGAGGGATGGGATGTATGCATACTTGTCCTCTGTCCCAAAGGGCAGACAGGCAGTTTTTGTGAAGACCCTTGACTTGTGCAAAATAACATCCAGATGTGCAAATACTCCAAAATCAACACCAAATGCATATGAATGAAACTATTTGACTAGTATTGCATCTGTATCAGGATCTGTTTTCAGTCGTCGGGACTCAGCTACAGATTCAAAAATTATTTTAAAATAAAAAATTAATTACAGTTGCAAATTACCGTACAAAACACTAAGAAATCATTTCCAATTTCAACGATTTAAGGCCAGGTTTTTTTTAAAACACAATATTTATGCTTTTACATTCCATAGGAATCCTCCAATACTCGTTGATAATAGCAGTAACTTGTGCTTTGCAATGAAATCTCACACATTATAAATAAAGATGCAGAAGTAAAAAAACCTTAAATTTATCTTAGATCAGGATCTTTTAGAACATACCTCAGATGATATCTTAGATCAAGATCATGCAAATGTGCAAAAACCTGACAATAGACCAAGAAAATATAAACCTCATACCTTCAGAATGAAGTTTTAAACATCTAGAAAGTAAAAGTACGCATGTAATACGCAATGAAGCGTTCATTCCAACTTTGTGTTCTCGAATTAAAGAAGAAAAGAAAAGAAAATGAAGGAAAAGAAACGAAGCGGAAAAGAAAGATATTTTATTTATTTGTGTTATTGAGAGCGAAAGGAAGGGGGAGATGTCAATTTTATAAATACACCCTTATTTATTTTACACCATATTGTAATTGATTGGTAGATTTGTAATTTTATAAATATTTGTAATTGTTTTTATTTCTTTTCTTTCCCTCCCAAAAAACTCAAGAAGACGAAATGTTCTTCCCCCTCCCCCAATTTCGTCCGTTTCCCTCCCTTCATATAAAAAGACTTGAGAACAAAGCTTAGAAGACACTAATCTCAATTGATTAGTTTGGTACTACCTTCCTCGAAACTGATCTAATAGTCCGCAATGCCACCTTCGAAAACACTGCAGTTCTCAGCTCTGGAACGATAGATTCGAACAAGCATGTGAAATGAATACGAGAAGCATGTGAAATGAATACGAGAATATATGTACTTTGTCCACAAATAAAAAGAATATAAAAAAAGTAAGTGCCTCTTTTGCTTTATTATTAGCTAAAAAATTTAGATGTATAAATATAAAGACAAGCACCAGCAATTACTTCATGATGAAGTACCGTTGAAAGCAGAAGCCCCTGTTCGTGCTATACCATAACCGACCAAAACGGCTGCTGGACTAACAAAAAGAGCTAAAGCTGTAGGATTAGAAGCCGCAAACTGGGCAACTGAACTCGGATTCCCCGATGCTGTCGTTAACCAATCAACAGCTAGTTTGAACAAGAAGGGAACCTGAACATTCATCACCTGATCGAGAAAAATTCCATGAGCAATACGTAACCAACATTCATCCTGATGAACCCTAAATCCAAACACAACATGCTTAACAATGTGCTTGGTATCTGGACGGGACTGGATGGGAGAGATTGAGATACAGAAGTAGGTGGGTGAAAGAATCGTGGAAGGTTTTAGGGTTTTAATCTAACATGGGCAGTTTGGTGATTTAACAATCTTGTCTCGTCTACCTTATTTCTGTTCCACCTACTTTTTTTGGAAGGGTGTCCCTGCCTAGACTAATCCCAGCAAATTGCGACTGTAAGCCATCAGTCTTGACATGGGTAGTTTAGTAATTTAACAATTTTGTCTCGTCTACCTAATTTTTGTTCCACCTATTTTTTTGCAAAAGGGTGTCCCTGGCTATGCCCATACTAATCCATGCAAATTGTGTCTGTAAGACATGATCCCTTATAAACTCGGTGAACACCTGGAATCGAACCATGGGATGTTCCACCACATCCCATAGGCCTCAACCACTACGCCAAAACCCTTTGTGGTTTGTTCCACCTACTTTGTTGGCACAAAAAAATGCATTTTTTGTCCCACTCAATCCCATCATGTCCCAGTCTAATGTTGCACCAAACATGGACAAGAATTTTGTTATGTCATGTCATGTCTCGTCCTGTTCCTCATTACCAAACGCACCCTAAAAAATCTAACACGCTACTAACCTTGGCACCAACCAAGAAACCCAAGGCCGTGAGAACTCGCAATCTGAACTCCATGTTATCTCTCATCCACAAGTATTTTGCAAGTGTACTAAGAATCTTCGTGTTACTAATTTGATCCCCTTTAGTAACAAGATCTTTTTCATCATCTTCTTTATTTTTCTTTATTCCTTGTGCCCCACTTGATGTTGAAAATGAAGCATGCCCATTTGGCACAGGAGCCTGTCGATTATAATTATATAAACATGCATCAAAAATTTTGATATTAATATATGCTTGCACAGATATGTAGCAAGCAACTTAATCTATAAGTGAAAGCATTGCACCCATTTTCATGAAGACACCCCTGAAAGATCCAAATCATAAGCCACAAACTATCTTTAGGTAATTATAAATCTTGAATTATATCACTTCAAAATAAAACATGTTCCCATACACAAAAGAACTTCGATTCTCACATAGTTTTCAAGTTATATATATATATATATACACACATATATATATAGAGAGAGAGAGAGAAAGAAAGAAAGAGCGAGGAGTATCATGCGAGAAGTTGATCAATTTACGAAAAGAGTGAGAAGTTCCAAGATCACACGTGATTAAATGTGATACGAACACTTAATCATATGTGATTAAACGCATCCAAAGGAAAGCAGGCAACTTGGTGAACGGCCACCAAAGGTCGCAAGGAAGGTCCGGTGCTATTTTCGGTCAACACAACATGTCTTCAATCACATATGATTAAGTGTTCGTATCACATCTAATCATATCTGATCGTGGAACTTCTAGTCTTCTTCTTATCGTTTGATCATCACCCTGCTGGTTAAATTAAGAAAGTCCAAATATTGTCTGAAGGTAAGGCTCATCAAAGGTTCATATGAGAATCTGCCCAAAAATTCATTTCCAATCCATAACACCAACCACGTACGCATCTTCCAATATATTTTTTCCAGATTTTTCCAATGATTCATATATGAATCTTCCTTTCACCTTCTCCACCCTGCTCACTATTCTCTTCTTAAACCTCCCACTAAGAATTAGTGAACACTTCACATAGTTTACCCACAAACAATAGAACAAGCTTATGCCCAATATATTCTTAAACCCTAATCAATAACAAAAACCAGAAACACAAACTTACAGGCTTTTGCGGGGGAGTAGGCGAGAAATCCGAGACAAACGCAGTCAAATTCCTGAAGAAACGCGTCGAATTCCTCGAAACACCCCATGAATTAGCACTACTCCGCCGCAAAACAACCTGATTGATTAAGACACGATTACCGAAACCCCCTGAACCACCAGTGACGAAATTATGTGGGATTAAAGAACGAGAAACGCTGCTGCTGCTGCTGCTACAGCTACAGCCATGGCTGGAACCCATCATCGTCATCATCATCTTGTTGCTGTGTGTGGTCCTTCGGATGAGCTCACGAGCCCTAATGCACCGTGTGGCCATTGTTGATTGCATATTTGTTGAATTTATAAAAGGGTGGGTGAAAAGTCGTTGACTACGACGTTATGGCATTAATATAAATAAATAAAATTGGGCGGAAACCTAAATGAGTGGAAGGGAAAAAGCAATCGGGAAATGGAATTGGTGGCGGCGAGATCACCGGCCGGTGGGGGGTTTCAAGGGTTTTGGTTGCTTGTGCAAAGGGAGGGGGGGTCTTTGATGGGTCTGTAATTATTGTATCCGTTGAAGAAAAAGGGCAAATTGAAAACGGGAGTTACAAATGAAAAAGTAAAAATAATTGGTTGGAATGGGTATTTTTTCGTCTAAATATGAACCTGGACATGGTTTACACTAAACATTCTTTTCTGGACAATGATGGTTCACACCACGAAACATCCTTTTGGTTGATCTTCTTTTCTCCCCCCTGATGTTGGGAACATTGTCTCGTTTAAATGACAATCTGTAAAACGCGCTATAAAAACATCAACCGTTAGTGGTTCAAGATATCCTATGATGGAAGACGTTTCACATCCAAAATATATTCCCAACCTCCTTTGAGGACCCATTTTTGTGCGTTGTGGTGGTGCAATAGGAACGTATACTGCACATCCAAAAATTCTAAGGTGAGAAATATTTGGTTCTTGACCAAAAGCAAGTTGTAGAGGGGTATGTGTATGATATGCACTCGGTCTCATGTGAATTAATGATGAAGCATGTAAAATTGTTTGACCTCATACAGAAACTGAAAGTTTTATTAATGATTCAGCTAAACCATGTTGTGTGTGAACATGAGCAACAGAATGTTCAACGACAATTCCTACATACATGCAATAGTTATTGAAGGCTTGAGATGTAAATTCACCAGCATTATCAAGTCTCACTTTTTTAATAGAATAATTTGAAAAATGTGCTATTAATTTAACTAGTAGTGTGCCCGCGCAATGCGGCGGGGTGTCAAATTTTATAGTGAAATGAAAAATAAACGACTCAAACATACTTGGTATATGTCATACAAAATCATGGTCTGGATAGATAAAATGAACATGTGCGTTCATGTAGCGCAAATGATAAAAAAAAAGTCAAAAGTTTGTAATTAAAGAAAACAAAAATTACATACATGTTTTAGTCATATACAATCATCACTCAGAACTTCTCGATAAACTACATTTGATGTATAGACTCCGTCTTGATTGACCTTTTTGGTAGGCTTCACTAATACCTTCGTAGTACCACGTGATATTCCTCTGGACAAAGCCACATAAAGTTGGTCGTGCGAGAAAACCGAGTCTGGTAGATATACACCTACCACCGGGATTGTCTGCCCTTGAGCTTTATTGATTGTCATAGCAAAACAAATTCGAATCGGAAATTGTTTCCTCTTTAACTTAAACGGAAACATGTCATCTTCAAATGAGCATAATGGAATTCTTGGTAAAAATACCCTCTTACCAGCATGTTGGCCAATCGCTATTTCTGCATCAATGACATTTCACTGAAAACCTCTACATATCAACCTCGTGCCATTGCACAATCCATTTGAGGGATCGATATTCCGCAAGAGTATTATCGGACATCCGATTTTAAGCCGAAGGTAGTGAGGGGGTAAACCGCTAACATTCAGTGAGTTTAAGAACTCCATCTGATATAAGTTATTTTTATCATCTTCTGCTTCGTCAAAACTATAGTAGACTTTTTCTTCTCCACAGAATCTTTCGATCAACTGATCATTAATCTCGTCAACATGATCATTTTTAGTTGTTAGTATCGCCCTTAAAATGATGTAATTTGAATCAGTCCCGTTGGTTTGAAGAGAAGGAAAGATTGCATCAATCAAAGCATCCTTGGAATCATTTTCATTGGTGTAAGGAATTGCCATATCATCGGGTATGCGAATAAAGTTTCCGTCCAATGATTCTTCATCACCATTGTCGACTCGTAAAAAAAAATCCGAAAACCATGGATCAGTAAGTGCTCACATATTGATCCTTAACCGCAACTTGTTGATCGAAGACCAAATAGGTGACATCCGTAGGCTAGAGTCTACGATATGTGCTCGGGTTCCACGTCTCGTTCCGGCAACACCTGTCTAAAGTCACCTCCCATAATCATTATCTTTCCACCAAATGGGAGTCTTA
>LUCG01181085.1:0-11025 GCA_001633085.1 Carthamus tinctorius | reverse complement strand
TATATATATATATATGCATGAGCGGACTAGCGGAGCCACCCTTGGCTCAGGCGTGGCCCATACCCACACTCGACATTATTTTAATAAATATAAGGTAAATATATTTAATTTATTAAAAGTTGACCTCAAGTAATTAACTAAACATTAGCTCAACCTTCAAAAGTAACCTCAATTAATTTCTACAACTTTTTTATATGGGTTTAATAATTAGTTTTTATAAAAATTGTTAAATAATGTCTACCGCTTGCCTATAAGTTGATGTTGTTTATTTTATCATCTATTAACTAATGTCTTCTGCCTTTTATAGTATAGAATGAGAGATAGTTTATGAATCGCTTACCGGTAAGTGAATTATAATCACTTACGTTATTATATAACATTATTGGTCATTAAAAGCGCGTTAAACTCCCTAAATGCTTATTGGATAAGAGTTATATTGTTTACTACCAAATAAGACTCTCTGTCATTTTTATGCATCTTAGCTAGTAAGATTATTTGTCCATGTCATGATGTTTAATAGGTAAGATATATGATATCGTATACATTTACGTGTAAGTATTTAGTAAACTACCCCTAAGTAAATATTTAGTGCTCCATTTTCGTAATGGAATTATTTAGTTAGTTTTACGAAACATTACTATCATTCTATCAATATAGAATCTTTACATACTTGTTTTATTTTTATTTAAGAAGACCACTCTAAATAATATCCTTTGGCTCCGTCCTTCTATATGTGCCACACATGTATAGTTTATGTACCTATCATGGTCACTTACTCACTTATAGTCTATGTATGTATACTCTATACATATTTAGTAGATATTTCTCTATTCATTAGTGAATTTCCAAAATATAAAAAAAGAGGTTATACTTTGATTTTTTGATAAATTTCCAACAAAGGAGACATCAATATTCCATAGGAAACTCGTCCAACCCTGGCCCAACATGCATGTAATTATGCACTTATTTTATGACAAAAAAAGTCGTTCAAAAATATATCAATTGATATACCATTAGTGGTCAAAGAGTAGTTTGTCAACACTCCATCATGTTCAGGGGCGGAGCCAGAAAAATCAGTGAGAGTGGTCCTAAATGCATCAAAACGAAACAAATTTTGACTTGGTTCCTATTTGATGTAACGAAGTACTTTTTTCTTAAACGTTTTACCAAAGTTTTTGATATCTCTATACCAAGGTTGACCGGTAATCTACCATGATCCTGGCATGGACACCCGATTATGAAACATTTACGAAAGAGTTACAACAAAGTGGACAAGAAATTAGGCATGTCATCAAATGTTACATAGAATAGAAAATATCAACTTTATTTCACTGATTGGATTTTTTCAAACCAACACATAGAATAGAAAATTTTAAAACTCTATTGCATAATTAAGAAAATACATATTATTTATTGACGTAAATATAATATAAAACAAACTTCATTTGAATATTAATATATAGAAATATTATACTAATAGAAAATTATATGCATATATACATATACACACTATATTAATAAAACTATAATACCAATAACATTGATGGACTTTTCAAACAATTTATAAACAAAAAGGTGGGACCTATATGTGAGTATAATTTATTGAAGCTATTTTAACTATAGATTATATATCAATTTGGACACCTAGGGTATTCCCAGGATAATCCTGGGCATAAGCTAGCTACGCCATTGATCATGTAGTGGTTGTTCATTCTTTCATTTATATTTTTCGTACTAATGTAAAAACTAGATTATTTATATTATGATGATTAAGATTTTTTGTATTATGACAATTATTTTGTGTTACAAACAAAATTTTCATTGGACCCTACCTTGTAGAGATCTTGGCTTAAATGGATGCTTTCCATTCAAGCATGAAGCTTTTCTTATACTATAAACTTTCCCAATACTTTTATTCTAAGCATTGTCAAAAATATGCTTTTTGCTTTGCCCAAGAGAAAAAGTAACACAAACAATAGATAAAAAACAAGAGTTCAAGATAATATTTTTTTTTGAATAACAAACAAATTTTTATACCACTATCATAAACCAAATATTACAGAGTATGGTCTCAAGCAAACACGACCTCGAGCCAACAGAAATTGCAAAGACTAAATCGAACAAAAAAAAAACAAATAAACAACACAACTTTGCTTTAAAAAACATAATAAACTTGAAAGGAATACTCCTCCTATCGTCGATACCGCAGCAGTTACGGTTTATGAGGAATAAGCCGAGAACCACTTCGATCTCAACGTAGGAACAGAGACAGCCCACCCTTCCTGTTCCCCTTCGAAATGATGGCAACAACCCTGCATCTGGAGCAACTATACATGCGTGGACAACTCATCGCTCCTGTAGCCTTTTGTCAACACAACCTCTGCACTTTCAAAATCATCCCTCTGCTCAACTATTAGCATGTCGGATCCTTCAGCCACGAACTCCATTTGACCGCTACCTTCTTGTCCCTTTGGAAAATCTAGTGAAAGGCTTTTACTTGAAAACTGAGAAACGTATCCTCCAATTTACCGCTGAGTTTATCGGACACCACCTTATTCCTAAACGACCAGACGTGGTATATGAGACACCAAATTCTCGCCACCCATCTCCTATTACCTCTTATATTTCCACCCGATAACGAACCTTTCTCTATAGCTTCTTCAATCGAATTACAAACACCTAGTCCTATCTTCCACCAAAATCCAACAAGATCCCAAAGAGGTTTCACCTATTCGCATTTTAAGTAATGCATGGTAAAGTCTCCACCTCGCTCCCACATCTTGGACAAAGAGTGAAATCAAGGTCGATTCCCCATCTTGTCCAAAACCGATCGTACCAGGAGTCTTCCAAGCTTTGTTCTCCACATGAAAATGCATACTTTCTTAGGGACTGAGTTTAACCAAGTCGTTGCGACACTGCTTTAGTCCCCTCTACTAAGCCTTTCACATCCTTTAACCCCTTGACAGAGAACCCATTAAGGGGGTCTAACTTCCAAGATACCCAATCCACTCCCTCTCTACTAGGAACACACCCTTGAACCACCCTCCGCAATTCCTCTAATTCTCCCACCTCCCTCCCTCTTGGATCTCTCCTCCATCTCCATTTCCAAATCCACCCATCTCCCTCATACTCTCCGCTTCTTGCTAAGGTTATCTTTTTATTGACTTCTAGTTGGTATAACCTTTTGAATCTCTCACAAAGCCTTCCTTCTTCTACCCAAACATCATCCCAAAAGTTAATATCTTCCCCATTCCCTACTACTTTCCAGAAAGATTTTGAAAATTCAATCCCCATCCTATCCAACTTCGCCCCTACTTTTAAGATATTAACCCAAGCTGACTTCCTAACCACTACTCCTATTTTACCACCCCTCCTAAGGCCTCCATCTCTACTGTAGAGACTCTTCATCACATTAACCCATAACGACCCTCCCTCCTCCATAAACCTCCACCACCATTTTCTAAGCAAGCTCAAGTTTAGGTCCTTAAGACCTCCTATGTTTAAACCCCCCCTTCCCAAACGAACTTGTTACCTTTTGCCATTTTACCCAATGGAAAACTCTTTTTGGTGACTCACTTACACACAAATCACTCTCCCCACCCCAAAAGAAATTTTTTCGGATACTCTCAAGATCTTTCAAAACTATCACTAGGGCACGAAATAATGAAAAATAGTACAAAGAAACACTACGGAGTACCGCTTTTACCAAGGTTCGTCGTCCTCCAAAAGAGATCAACCTTGGTTTCATGCTGATAAGTTTTGCTTCATCTTTTCAATCAACGGTAACCAATGTGATGTTCTTTTCATAGAAGTTCCTACCGGAAGCCCAAGATAAATAAAGGAAGCTCTCTACAACCGCAACCTAGCACGTTTGCCCAATCTTAAACTTCATCCTTAGAGACGCCCACACCATAAATTTTGCTCTTCTTCAAATTCATTTTTTTTCCCGAGACCGCGTGAAAGCATTTCATGATCTTTACTAAGTTCTCTATATTATCGGATTCCCACTCTCCAAAAAAAATTGTACCATCCGCATATTGGAGGTGAGAAAACATAATATCCTCATTACCCACTTTTACCCCTTTAAATAAACCTTGCTCCAATGCCTCCTTTACCATATAATATGAAGTCCTGTGGCCACAATAAAAAAAAGGAATGGAGCCAACGAATCACCTTGCCTTAATCCTCTCTTCAATGAGAATTCTTTGATTGGAGTGCCGTTTACTAGAACCGAGATTTTGGAGGTCTTTAGAATGCCATCAAGTTCAAAATAATATTGGGAAAACAATAAAAGAAAGAGCAAACATTTTTGTTAAAATATTTTAGGTTTCAAACAAATAAATAAAGTAATTGCGTAAACGTTGACCACATAAGTAAAAATGGGAAATTGAAAGTCATAAACTTTTTAGGATATCATTAAATACAATCATCTGGTAATTATCGGTCAAACACAACTATATATTTATTCGAGCAAAGGTTGACAAGAAAAAACCGAAGAAAAAAGAAACAATTACTTTAACATTCTTTGTTTTGATGATTGAACTTGACATAATCTATGGTTGTGTTTGGCAAAAGCTAGCTTATAAGCTAATCCAAAACATAAGTTAACTTATTGGAACACTACTTTGAGTAGAGTTTCGGGAGCTTTTTATAGCTTTTTACAATTATACCCTTATTAATTTTTTTTTGAACAACTAACACACAAACAAGCTTTTCAAGGTCGCAAGACGCAACCTCGAAAAGCACAAAACAACACCAATACATAACACCGAACCCACAACCAACGAAACTAAAGAACAACTCCTCGAACCAAACAAAAAATTATACCCTTATTAATATTAACTATTTAATTTAAAGATACCCCTTTTGGTCATTTTACATACTCATAAGCTAGTTTTTGCCAAACATAATTTGTTTATAAGGCCATCCTTAACCGTATCCCTCATACCCTTCATACCTGCTACCACATCAGCTTTCCACTATCTTACCACTACCCTACCAACACCCATACCTTTCATCTNATGAGAGAGATAGAGTGAGAGGGGGTGGGTCAACCGGCACCACCATGCCGAACACCAAACTACCGGCACCCCTACCGGTACACCACAATGGTGTTACCGGCGGTACCGGGTGTGGTACCGAGCCATTGCGGATGGCCTAAGCTAGCTTATCAGCTAGTTTGCCAAACATAGCCATTATCTAATTAATAAATAATAGTTTCATATTCTTTTTCTTACATTTACATACATCATTTGTATATAATATGATTTAAAGATCGAGTTAAAATCATGTATTTTAGATTTTAAAGAAAAATATAAGAATAGAATCATTTGTTCGATTTTTTTTCCTTGATGTTTTTCAAAGAAAAGATGGAAACATCATAAGTCCACATCAGAATAAAGCAAAAGAAACCTTAAATATTCTAAATATAAGACGGATAGGTTTGACCGATAATAACCCACCAAAACTAATGTTTAACTTAATTAATTTTCGTTTTCTTTTAAAATAATGATGACATTGAGTGTAAACTCAATTTGGGTGATGAAAGTTTTAATCTTTTTATTAATTTATAAATTAAAGATCAAAAAAAAGAAAAGAAAGAAGGTAGGTTTGATGAATATTATTAATCACGGTATCCAATAAAGAAAGGGTTTCATCATCGTCTTGTGATATGAAAAAAAATAAAAATAAAAAAATAAATCTACAGTGAGGGTGTTTAAATTTATATGGAAAATTTGTTCACCTGTTAGTGTATGAATATGATTACATGATATAATCGAATCTTGGTTAACCTCCGATTAAAAATGTCGGCCCCTCATCATCTCTCTTCATACGGCCCAAAAACGGCCGTCTTTACCAATGGTTACGGTACACCCACCTCCTCTTCTTCTTACCCTTCACCAGAAGCTTCCTATGAAGAAATCACTCAAAACCCTCAATTTTTCTTGGAAAAACTTCAAATATTTCACTCGCTTTTCGGTACCAAGTTCAAGTAAGTAGTACACACACATTATTTATTTGTCTACCCTTTTTTGATTTTAATCATTTCTTTTTCTTCTATTTTTGTTTTCAATTTCCTTCTCCCCCAATCTTCAATTTATTTATCTTGACTGAATCTTTCATCTTTCATTCTAGTAGCTTTCATATCTACTTGCAATTTATGTGTGTTTATTCATTTCTTTGATGATTTGAGGAAAAAAGGGTTTGTAGTTATAATTTGGGGAAACCAATTTCAAAAATTGGGAAAACCAAATTGGCAGGTTTTTGAAGAGTGGGATTGAGGTGAATTTGGTTTTTGGTTCTGTTATTGGAGTGTTTTAGGACATAAATGTGTAGTTTTAGACCACTATTTGATTTGATTGTCTTAAAAGAGTTTAAGAATGTGAAAGTCTCATTACATTAGTACATATGGATGATTTGGTCAAAATGCACAACCCATCAATCTTTTGTCTCAAATTAAGTAGGGTAAGCTAGAAACTCATGTGTTGATTGAATTTATAATGGGTTGAAGCTCTTGGATTCTAGACATGTGAAACGACTTATCCCAAATGCCAATATTTGGCTTAAAAGGTCATCTTTTGCTTCAAGTTTGATATGATGATATCCCATGTGTTTTGAATTGGAGATGATCAAACATGTTCTTCTTGTTTTCCTTCTCAACGTGTGTCTGGACTAGACGTTGCAGGGTTCCCACTACTTTGCCGTTGGTTCGGGCTTGGCCGTTTATAAACTGACTTTGATAAAGTCATATTGACTTGAAATTGGGTAGGGTTGATCTACACTTATAATATAGAAAGGTTGATCACCTATGGAGTGATTTGTCCTTTTAACTTAGTTTCGTATTCCTCTGTAATGCAATCTATACTGTATGACCCAAAATGTGGTGTGTTTGGTTGATTTTCCATTATGTCTTGTATGTATAAGATTGGGAAGGTTTTTGTTTAGGAGAGTTTTCCATAAATGTAAGGACCATGCTTTTTTTTGGGAGGGACATGTTTGGAAAAAACTTGGCTTTCTGCATAAAGCTACCCCCTTGAAGCTTACTGAATAAGCTACTTTCTATTCATTAACCTACACTGCCAAACAATCACGTATAGTTGACTGAATAAGTTGTGAGTCCCATTAAGCTCATTAAGCTGCTAACAAACATTCCCCAAATCGGGTTAGAAGCAGCCATAGAAACGAAAAAGGCATTAGAGAATATAAGGTACAAAAAGTTAGGGCCAACCTTGCTATTTTTGAACAATGGTAAGAGAAAAAATTAGGTTTTATGCACATGGATACTTGAATTATACCATTGAGTATGTCCTCGAGTGAAATCATTGATCATTGTGGCTGTGGCTATCAATCCATTCTCTGTGAATATGAAGTGAGAGAGAGTTATGAGTGCGAAGCATATGTAATACACACACACACACACAACAAGATTAACATTTGATAGTTTGTATTGTAAAAGTAGACTGAAAGATATCATATCAAAATGAGCCCAAAAGATATATGGTAACACGTAGGCTTACTATTTGCATAGGCACTTGGAGGGTGTTTTTCTTCTTCTAAGTTATCGTAGTATGTTCTTATTGAATTGCTATCCTTTTATGAAGACTTATTTATTTAATTGCCACTGTTCCTATTCTGATATTGCTTTAATTTGTGGGTCGTATGATAAGGTTTTTAACTTTTGTTTTTCTTTAGGATCCCGATCATTGGAGGGAGGTCGTTAGATCTACACCGGCTATTTATAGAGGTCACATCACGAGGTGGCATTGAAAAGGTGTGATTTTTATTCATATACCAGAATAAACAGCACATCTTTTTCTTTCTTTGTGAATCGCAAATGGAATAGTGATGATAGTTTCTCATAATAAAAAAATAACTAATGAAAGCTTCCTGTTTGGTCTGTTTCTTTTGTAAAAATGGTAAAATAAACAAACAAACGGACTTTTTATAACAAAATATAACCCGGGATATGTTTTCTGTCAAGTTGTTTTACAGATTGTGAGTGACCGAAGATGGAAGGAAGTGATGGCTGTCTTCAAATTTGGTCCTACAATCACAAACGCGTCTTTTGTGTTGCGCAAATACTATCTCTCCTTGCTCTATCATTTTGAGCAGGTTTATTACTTTCGCAAGAAGACCCCCACTATCATTCCTGCTGGTACTTCATTCTTGAATGCTCTTTTTGTATTATGTTCGGTTGAATTTTATTTAACGTAAAGCTTTATGACTTTATTGCCCTTTTCGACAGATACTACAAACAGGCTCTCCGATGGATCTGGTTCTGTCAAGAACCTGTTTTCTGGTCAGGTTACCATGTGATTCGATATGCATTTCTTCTGTCCCATGAAAATTGCAACTTTTTTCCTCAAGCATTTACCAAATTTCTTAAATACCCCTCATTGTGAAAAAGTAGGCAGGACTTGTGAGTTCTTTGTGATATTCGCAGTGGTAAATTAGTAATTTTTTACTAGAAAGCCATGGTAGAAAGAAATATTGCAATTTTATTTGGACATCCTGTAACACTGCGTTCTCGAATTTGAAAAGAAAGAAAAAAGGGAGGCGGAAGGGAAGAATGAAAAAGAAACAAATTTTCATGTTCTTGAACAGGGAAGATACCATTTTAACAAATATACCCTTTATGTTTGTTTTTCTCACTTTTTTTGTAAGGGTATTTTTGTCATAAAGAATGTAATGGAAGAAAGTTATTTTATTTGTGTTCTTGAAACAGAAGGGAATGAATGAAGAGGGAAACAAGTTTTCATGTTCTTGAACTAGAGAAAAATGAAAGGAAAGATATCATTTTTTACAAATATACCCTTCATAGTTGTTTTTCTCACTTTCTCTTACGTGGGTATATTTGTCATAAAGGATCGCAAGCTCCTAACACATTTTCTTTCTCTCCCTTTCTTCCCACATTTTGGAGGAAACGTAAACGTGATTTTCTTGTTTTTTTCCGGAAAGGTGTCCCAGGCTATGCCTAGACAAATCCTAGCAATTTAATGCTCTAAGAAATCAACCCTGATAAACTCAATGGCCACATTTATTGCGTACGCCTGGAATTGAACCCTGGGCAGATGGGATATTCCACCACATCGCCCAGGTGCTCAACCAGTACGCCACAACCCTTGTGGTTGATTTTTTTGTTTTCCGCTCCTCTTCTTTCTTTTTTTTTTTGAACAGCAAGGTTTTGTGAACACAGTGTAAAGAAAACGCTTGGATGTTTTGATACCGTGTCATTAAAACAAAGGGTTTTTGCTCTTTATGTTAATGCAGGAAGGCGAATGGTTGAGGTTGGTGGGCAAGTAACCGGAACCATTGATAAAAGATTCGATCATGGTTATGTAGTTAGTGTGGATATGGGGTCCGAGAAGCTTTCGGGCTTTCTGTATCATCTTCCATCCGATTCTCCGGCACCTTCTCATGGGACCCACAACATGTATCAGCTTGCACTAAGGGAACCTTCACCTGAACCGGACGCGAGTGGCTACGATGTGTTTTTCACCGAGCATTATATCAGGTTAAAGCCTTTGTACCATGGACAAGAGACTGTCATCCGTAAAAGAATTCAAGTTTTATGGAGTACGCTCACAGAAGAGGAGAAACAGGTAAATTCCCGACCATCTCCTTACTGATAGGCTGTTTTGTAGGACTTCGGTTAAAAGTGTCCTATGTAAAGATGTTAGTGTTACAATAGGATGTTCGTATGTATTTAGGCAACCTAGCAAGTGTCCTGTTAGTTTTTTTTTTACAGAAAGTGTCTCATGAACACATTTTTTGCAGAACACTGGTCCTAATGTAAGACACCTTTTCAGATAATGTCATATAAAAAGGCCAATATAACCATTTATTTTAGAAGTATCCAAAAAAACTTGTTAGAGCATCTCAAACCTTCTTTTAGCACTATTTTTGGTCACAACATTGCCAACTCAACAATCTAAGAATTGGTATAAAACTCAGTCTTTGTGGGTCCCATGTATTATTTCGACATGTCATTTCACACAAAATTCAAGGTTGTTGTACAAGAACTCCAAGTATGTGGTCACTTGTAAGAACTCTCTCTCGATGGTAGTTCAATTCTTACAAGTCTTTCTGTACTTTTTGCTTATAAGAACCTCCCATTGAGGATACTCTTAGGATGCCAAAAAGTGTCTTGTCAACTTATTTTGACGTATAATTGTTTGGTTTTATAAAACAGTCTATTATGACACTTGNTTTTTTTTTTTTTTTCACTAATTTTTTTATGATCAACATTCAAGAGGTGTGTATCAAAAACTTGTGTAAACCACTGTTTTCAAGAAACCTTGCTTGTATTGTAGGTTTATCAGGAAAAGGGATCAAGAGGCAAGGAAAGATAGATCGCTTGGAAGACTTGACTCACGTCGAGCTAGTGTTTGTAGGTCGCAGGCAATCTTCTTCTTTTCTCTTTTGTAGTAGACTCCTGGTTTGTTGTTGTACTTTGTCTTTGTTTCTGCCGCCCCTTCCGCTTTGTTGTAGTTTAGATTGTTGGAGAAAGAGTTTGTTTTCTCCAATCACGATGTGCGAAATTTGCCAAAAAAAATTGTGGGCTTTTCTGCTCAAGTTTATATCTCATCATTGAATCTTGATATTGCGCCCATTACTTGTTGCACCCATCTTGATCTTGATATGAGCAAGGCTGAACTAGTTGACACAATCGGTGCAGTGTGGAGTGATTCACATGATCTTCCTGTCTCAGTCTTGTAATCGAGTCGAATGTGTTGACTCTGGTCATGCATGACTTACAGCGTTTTGCGTTTTCCAGACTAAATCATTAATCAGTTTGGGTCATGCATGACTTGAGTTTGCGTTTTACAAACCAAACCAGGTTTGGGTCATGCATGACTTGAGCTGGTTTTGTGTTGCAAAACAAACCATAGAAACTTATCTGAGATTTGGTCGTATTTGCTTTCCAAACCCATTTTTAAATAAAAATATGAGATGCCGGGTTAATTTAGGTGCTGTTTGTTTTTGAAGAGGTAAAAGTGTTGTGTGCTGCGGACCACATCTGCA
>LUCG01181078.1:0-13145 GCA_001633085.1 Carthamus tinctorius | reverse complement strand
AGAGTCTGTTTACCAGTCAGCAGTCATGCCGTCTTGACTTGTGACGGCTCTAAGTGCAACGGCATTAGAATGAGTCCTCTGATCTCCTTGAACACCCGTTGTTTTTATCGGTAAGAATACAGCAAATGCCTNAGTTCATCACAGGTCAAGATTTAGACAAAAAAAAAACCAAAAAGATAAAATTACGTCACAAGTACAATCTCTACCTGGCGAAGGATATCCAACGCATTCCCTTGAGTTACATCACCAGGAATTCTCACGGCAAGTCCCGGCCCAGGGAACGGATGCCGTTTCAAGAACGATACCGGAACATCTAAAATCCTCCCGAGCTCACGCACCTTCACAAGAATAACACAACATATTGAGTAATAAAATACATAAAATCCCAAACACCAAAATGGTGCATTTGGCCACATAAAGTTTTCGGGGTTTAACCTGACAGGGATATTTTAGTAATTTACCAATCTTGTCAAATCTCACTTATTTACATTCCACCTATTTTGGTGGGACAGACCAAATGCACCCTAACATATCAAAAATAGGTGCAAACCTCATCCTTGAATAGAAGCTTAAGGGGTTCGATGAGCTTCAACTTCATATCTTTAGGAAGCCCACCGACATTATGATGGCTCTTGATCGTGTGAGAGTGGGTTCTTCCGCTTCCGGGTGGTGGGCAAGATTCAATTACATCTGGATACAAAGTTCCTTGAACCAAATACGTCGGCTTTCTTCCCAATTTTTTCTCTAAATCGTGAGCGAATGCATCAAAGATTGCGATGAACTCCTTCCCGATGATTTTCCTCTTCTTCTCAGGATCCGTAACACCTTTTAATTCACTAAGAAATTGCACCGAAGCATCGACACAGGTAACAGGCAGATGAAGATCTCTTTCAAAGGTTCCCATCACTCTTTCTTGCTCCTTGTATCTATAAACAAACAAATTCACCAAATTTATACAATATTGACTAGTTTCTTCATGGAAATATCCGTTCTACCCTTTTGGGTTACTGGATTCGTTTGGTTGATTATGTAGAATGACGTATAAATCAAGAAAGTGTGGTCAAAAAGACCAAAATCTCACCTTAACAAACCGTTATCAACAAAGATACAATGCAGCCTATCGCCAATGGCCTTGTGAACAAGAGTGGCTGCAACGGTAGAGTCGACTCCTCCTGATAACGCACATATAACATGATCATCAGGGCCGACCATACCTTTGATCACTTTGATTTCTTCCTCCATTACATCTTCCATCTTCCAGCCATCCGTGATCCCACAAATATCGAAAAAGAAATGCCGCAACAAGTCCATTCCCTCGGGTGAATGTGTTACCTTTACATGATTCAAAAAGAAGCCTTGGTTTAGACGAGATATAACAGGTTGCATACGTTTTTTCCACCGATCAACAAACAAGAAAATTACCACTACGTCGTATTCAAATAACAATCAAATACATCATGCCACTTAGGGACCGTTTAACAAACACTTACCATGTAATATTCTCCCTACACATAATTCACATTACTTTATTATATACACATGCACATCATATCTTATGCTAATTTTTGTTAATATTAACTATTATACCCCAGGATACCCTTTTTGGTCCTGTTACATACCCATAAACTAGTTTTTGCCAAACATAATTTGTTCATAAGCTAACTTATAAGCTAGTTTGCCAAACAGAACCTTAATCTCATGCCATCCATCCATTCATCCCCTGAATTGAGTTTTTTTTTTAAACCAAAATAAAACATATCATTAAAAGAAGTAACAATATACTATTTTGCAACATAAAAAAAGGCAGTTTAGCATGGTTCAAAATCATTATACCTCTGGATGATACTGCAGCCCATAAAACCGCCTGCCCGGATTCGCCACCGCGGCCACCGCACCCTGTTCGCTCCTCGCCACCACTTGAAACCCAAGCGGCAACCTGACGGCCTCATCGCCATGGCTCATCCAAACCACCTGCTTATCTCCAATCTGTTTACCCTTAAACAACCCACCATAATCTTTAACAACCTCAATCACCATCCTCCCATACTCCTGCTTCTCCCCAATCGCCACCTCACCCCCCAACTTCTGCACGATAAGCTGCAACCCGTAACAGATCCCCAACACAAAGATACCATTTTTCTCAACATATTCCACAAACCCATCTGGGAAAGAAGGGGCGTCGGCCGAATGGACCGAATGGGGGCCGCCGGAGAGGATGATTACGGATGGGTTTAGATCGGTGATGGATTTGAGCGAAGAAGTACCCGAAATGCAGAGGGAGAAGATGGATAGGCTCCGGATTCGACGAGTGATTAGATGGGTGTACTGTGAACCGTAATCGAGGATAAGAACAACGTTTGATTTGACAGCTTGGGGCTCCATTTGTGACAGATTCTGTTGATTGAAGCTGAGAAAAAGGGGGATGAGGGTTTAGAGGAAGGAGATGAAAGGGGGGTTTAGGGTTTTTGATAGTTGGCGGGAAGGGAAGAGAAAGCCCTAATAATTTCATGCGTTTGTTTACGCCTTTTATCATTTTCTAATTTTATTTATTTTTTTTCTCAATTTTAGTTATCATGTAAAATTTAAGTAATTTAAATTTCCTAAAAATTTAGTATACTTCTCCAATATTATCAAGCTATAGCAAAAAAGTTATTGTGTATTCACCTACAAAAAATGCTTTTTAAGATATCAAAGATTTGTTTTTGTTATTGTGTATATGGTGAACTCAACCGGTTACCGACAGTTGGTGACAGCGGCCGAAGGTTGTAGATCGAAATCGACTGTTGCAACGTACGGTGATGGTTTGCGGAGATGATGATGGTTGCAGCGACGATGATGGTTTGCAGCAGCGGGGATAGTTTGAGGTGGTGGTGATGGTTGGGTTGGTGACCCCGGCGGCGGTTCTAGGTGGAGGTTGGCGGTGGTGGTATGAACGGTGGTAGGATGATCTCTGGCGATGGTTTTGGGTCAACGGCAACGGAGATGGAATGAAATATTCTCGTCAAGGCTAGTTTAGTATTACGTTGATGTTGACCGGTGACATAATGATCACACTTAAGGGTTGTGATAGATTTTGAATGGCTTGGTGCAAAATGTTCAAGGTTGTATGTATAATTTAGTGCAGAAAATGAAAAATAGTTGTTTGATAATTGTTTTAAATAAATAGTCTAAATCAGATATGGTAAAAATGGGCCCATTCTAGTATGTGACTGATTGGGACCAGGAGCCTGCCCAACGGTCTGTAACGGGTTACAATTTTTTTGAAAACCTACAGCCTGCCTTGTACCTGAACTTGGAGACTTCGTGGTGGATTCAGCTTAAAGGTTAGAAGTTGGAACAATGGGGCCATTACCATCGGACTCTACATCCTGTATAGGATGAAGAAGATAATCCAAGCACGAAGACAAAACGCATGTGCTTGATTTCATCTTATTTTCCACATATTCCCTCGATGAGGATTCTTGAGTTTCAGCTAATCCGTTATTTGTGATCAGATCAGACCTGGTATTATCTATAGCTGTTTCTCTAGCATTACATAAGTAATCGATTATTTTTTTGTGATCATGTTCAGTAGAGTTTGCCTTATACGTTGGACTCGAAAGCTATATTTTGCTCATCCATCTACATATATTCCGAATCCATGTAACGTACCTAGAGCACATGAGAATCATCCTTCCCTAACCACGAAATTGCATTTGTGAACATTTTTGTTAAAAACTAAAAATTATTGTATTTCTATTTCATGGATAAAATAAAATATATGTTAGCGAAACATTTATGTGTAAAATCGTATTGAGAAGATTTTTATTAAGACATAGAGATAGAAAGAGATTAAAATTTTGTAGACTAATTTGCCACCAAAAATTGTAACATTCTTTAAGTTAAGTTTAACAAAATTGGAATTTATATAGATGATATGGTTTTTCTGTTGAGCCGGTTTCGGCCGTGCAACTAGTGATGTTGAAGTTGGGCTACAAGATTCTCACTAGGTTGTGCCAACGACACCCTGTTGTCGTTCGATAGCAAAGCTCATGCATTGGTGACGAGCTTGAACGCCGCGTCAACGAACGGAAACTTATTCTTATATGGATGCGGAAGGAGCGCATGCCGACGACAATGGTGTTCAACGAAGTCATCGTCATTCCGACAACTACCGAGCTGGAGGATGGTGTACCAACCAGGGTTGTTGATCTGTTTGTCACTGGCGATGAGACATCAACGACGACCAAGATCTGATCGGAACCGTTGAGTAGTGACTCAGTTTCTTGAGCTATACACACACATTAATAAAAAGGTCCATCGGAATCAACAAAATGAAAAACTACGGAGGGTGCTATTTGAACATTATGCTATATGAGGGTACTACCGTATCGGCATGGAGGGTGCTACCGTATTGGTTTCGAAACTTCACGCGGTGCTCTTGAAACCCAAAAAAATTCTCATTAGGATCAACCAAAAGACCTAAAAAGTTACACAAAATCAATCAAAAAACCTAAAAATTCTCTCATAGTCAGTTAAAATACCCAAAAAAAATTCTCCAGATTCAACAAAAAATAGTAATAAAAAGGTCCATCGTAATCAACAAAAAAAAAACTTGAAAAATCTATCGGAATCAACCAAAAAATCCTCGCAAACTCAACAAAAAACTTAAAAAGTTATGGGGATTTTGGTTTCAATTTTGGTCTGCCGGACTAACTTCTGTTAAACAGTTCGTTAACTCCAAATGTATTTTTGTTTATTATTTTCAATGTTCACTTATTTTAACTTTAAAAATATTATATACCTAATGAGACCTACCATCACCATCATCATCAACATGCAACCGGTGGCGTTGAGGTTGGGGCTACAGAACTTTCACCACGTTATGCCAACGGGCAACGCACCCTGCCAAGATCTGGTTGGAACCGTTGAGTAGTGGCTTAGTTTATTGAGCTATACACACACATATTAATAAAAAATGATGATGGTGGGTCCCGTTAGATATATCAAATTTTATTAGATAAAAATAAGTGAAAATACTGAAAAGACGAGAACACGTCGAAGTTAACGGACTATTTAATAGAAGTTAGTCCGAGGACCGAAATTGAAACAAAATGATAACCACAATGAACTTTTTTTTTCCTTTTCTGTAAATAATTTGAAGTAGGTACGAGGCTTGGTAACAAATGACAACCATATGGACCAAAAATGTAATTTACTCTCTATAAAAAGAACTTGTTAGTGCCCCTAATTTTAGCCTGCCTGTTATTCATTCTATATGTAAATCGATTTATGTGTCATGAATCTGTTTCATTACCATATGGATTTAATTCCAAATATTGTGTATAATTAATTATTAGCAGAATCAGTGAAGGTTGTTGTTTTTCTTTAGTTACTGAGAGAATGTTTGGGATTGCTTTTTGAGATCCAAAAGTGGTTATTGACTTATTGTGGTGGAAAAAATGAGTTTTTAAAGAAGTGTTTGGATTAGCTTTTGTAACGGTAAAAGCCAATAAGTCATTAAGTTGTTTTTTAAGAGGGTGTTTGACTTAGCTTATCAGCTTTTTAAGAAGGGTTTGTGGCAAATTCCTCCAAAAGCACTTTTCAATTTACACCCTTACCAAAAAGCACTTTGAAAAGTGCTTTTTCGATAAGCCAATAATTCAATATGGAGTTTTGAAAAACAATTCCAACCACCCTCTTAATTTTGGGGATTTCCTTTGATTCTGAATCTGAATCGATTGGGCTGTAAAAAATCTTTTTTTTTATTTGTTCTAACAAGAATAGAATAGAATAGAATACAACTTTTGATGAAATGGGAAGTTGGGTTTAAGTCAAATTCTGTTTCCAATTTCTAGTTACTGATTTCAAAAGCTAAAGTAATTGATGGCTGAGAGTTTGAAATGCTTAATATTCATTGTTGTTAATTAAGATGATGCTTTTTTGGTAACAAATTTGCTACTGAATCACAATTTATTTAACCAACATCTTGCCTTTATATATAATGTACAGCAAGCAAGCAAGCTGGTACAGTAGAACAATGGCCAAGCGGAAAAAGATGGAGCTTTCGCTTTTAACCGAGGAGATAGTGCTGTTCGAGATACTACCAAAGGTGTCGGGCAAGTCCTTGCTCCGTTTCAAGTGTGTTTGCAAGCAATGGCGATGCTTCCTAACATCACCCTCCTTTGCCAACATCCATCTCCACCATGTAACCACCACCACCACCAACCATGAAATGTTGCATTGGTAGCAACTCCTGTGAATGGACTGGTATTGGTACGCGCGTATCCGTCGGCCTATTCAGTAGTAATATGATATTATGGAATCCTTTGACGAGTAAGTATAAGACGATACCTAGTCCCCCCTTTTGATACAACATCCTACTACTACTACAGGTGTAAGGCGCTTGAGTTGTATCACACGTGTAGTGACGATGACTACAAGATTCTAAGTATAACCGCTGATCGCGGTGTTTATATATACTCGTTGAAATCCGACTCATGGAGAAAGCTCGAGTCAACACCATACTACCCAGAACATGTAGCGCATGCTGCAATGCAAGTGGTGATGATAATAATTTATAGGATGAAAGGCTCCATTTTTTAAGCGCACTGGCAGCGGGAAGATACATAATTGCAAGGCTTGACTTGAAGACGGAAAAGTTCACAAAGATAGCGCTTCCACCTAGCCGTGGAATTGAAATTGGCAGTTGTAAGAGGGTGCATTCAGTTGACGATGCTTAAAGCGGCACCTGATTTACCTAACACATGGATGGCCGAGATGTGGCAGATGAATGCCCGAGGTTGGACGAAGATGATGAGTATTAGTTATTCACGCAACCACAACCCAATGCCAAACAGGCATAGTATGAGGCCATTGTATTTGATGAGGGAATGGAAATTTTATCGGGTATACTGGGAATGGGAACGGCATTTGCAAAGTAGATCCAGAGAAGAACACCGAAGACGACTTTTGTTCAGATCTCCAAATAGCTATCCTTCCGCGGGTATACATCAAGACTTTTGTGTCACCCAATCAATATGTTAGTTAATTAAGACCTTTCCTTCAACTTCAACTCCATTTAGTAGATAACTTAATTGCTTCTGTTTTCTTATATATGTATGTGTGTGTTTTTGTGAACATACATAATTATGGTGCACAACCATGAAAGAATGTCTTTTGAGCCAAGTGCAAAGTCTGAATCTTGACTACTATATTTATCTAGACCTTCAATAAATATGTATTTGTGATAGCTGACCCCATTTGAAATTGTTAACATTATACGAACAGAAGTTACGGTGAAAAGGGTTTGAAAGATCTTCACCATTGGATCGATGCTTATCGGAGAAAACCACACACACTGATGGAATACAAACTCGTTACACTTATCTCCTTAATTCTTGTTCTCACACGATTCTTCATCTACGAACTTGTAGGAAAAAACAATAAGTAATTACAAAATATAAATCGTTTCTCGTTATTATATCTTTGTATTTAATTCGTATATTAAATTATATTAATTAATTTCTAGACCGTTACGATAGTGTGAGGGAGTAGAGGATACATATATAGATATACTCCCGTGTCTCGAGATTTTGTGCACTCACTTTTCACATTATTAGGTGGTGTTTGATTCGTTGGAATTTGGTGAAATTTGAAGGAATTGGAATGGTCAATTCCATCGATCAAATTCTATTGCTGCGTATGGCTCGTCTTTTGAATTTTCGTAGGGAATTCGAATTCTGTAAATGATGGAATGTAAATTCCTTGATTTATAGCAAGAAATTTTAATTCCTTCCTAATGTCTTTTAAGCCTTTAGGCAAATTAAAGGGACCATATTTCCTACAATAAATTCTTTTATAACTAGTAGCAGAACTCCATCAAGAAGCCAAGGTACAATCTTGGTAACAATGTACAACACATTAGGCATAAAGTACAACCATTTGATGCCCTTATTCAAAGAATATCTCGACCCTATCATGTGATTTATACATACATATATATATAAGTCTCATATCCCACAAAAAATGACCAAAAAACTATAATAACTACAACTTCTCTCTATAATACTAACCGATAAAACACTAGCCGTCAGTGGCTCGACTCAAGCCACGCCTGCTCAACCCCGTGAACCATGAGCCGTGAGCCCGGACTAATAGGTCAAACTAAAAGTCAACACGGCTTCAAGCATGAATGTCGGAGATGGCTTCCAAGATCAATACTTCTAAAGTTTCATCTACGACTTCAAACACGATATCATTTCTATGCGATATAACATCAACCCACTGTCCACATTTCGCTATATCTCTTCTGACGAGATTATCTAGCGTCCGTGGAACCGTGGGTTGACCGTTATGCCACTCAACTTGTTCGATAACCTCATCGACCACGTCTTTTTCCAGCGAAAAAGGCCGAGCATTTGAGTTAAATAAGGTCATCCATGGTGAATGTGATGTAATCAAGACCTCTTTCACGCAATCGTGGAGGAGTTTATGGTCACACGATGATTCCGATGGATAACCCGTGGCTAAAAAGTCCTCCCAGTTCGACTGAGAAGTTTGGTAGATTGCGTTAACATATGAAGAAATGAATCCTCGATCCTCCACGAACACACTAAAACTGGTTTTCTGATGTGGTGGCGATGAAGTTTGCGATGAGTGTTCTTCGAAGTCTAGACGATGTGGTTGGATTTGAAGCTCGACTGATGATATGATTTATATGTTAAACGGTTGCTTATGAGATTGAATAAAAGTAATGAACTTGAATCGATACGTACCAGATTCGATGGTGCTCGTGGGACTGCTGATATTGTCTGTGAAAAACGATTCAAGAACCGACACCGGGCTCGGATTCTCTCGGAACTGATCACCGTCCATGTTCTCCGATTTGCAATTCCCTTTCGGTGAGGAAACATCCAATGAAAACTCCTAAAAACGTCGAAAATGTCACGAAATGATCACATGACTGTGCTTAGTTCTTAACTTCTTATCCATACTAAAACAAAATCCGCTTTATAGGACGCCAAATATGTCTAAATGACGTAATAGGTTGTTATACTATATAGGACGAAACAATCATGCGTCCTACGTAAAAGTGTTACAGTAGGATTTGAGGTCCATTTTGGGCATCATAACAAATTTTAAAATACATTTTAAAGATAAAGTGCCATATTAGTTTTTTTAATAGAATTTTTTTTGAAAAGTGTCTTATGAACGAACAAAACCCTTAAACTTTCTCATTTTCAATGATTAAACTCATTAACATTTTTTTATGAATAAATAAACGACTGAACTTTTAAAAATTGATAACAGCTAACAAAAATAATAAAATTATTTATTTGTATTTGACTAGGGATGTTTTTAAGTAAAAAAGAACCAATAAATTTCGGTTAAAAAGAATGTAAGTAATGAATTTTTAAAAGTTCGATGCTTTATTTTATAGAAAAAAATGATCAGGGCTTAATCATTCAAAATGAGAAAATTCAATGGTTTTTTCATTAAAACAAATAATTCAATGACTTAATTATTCAAAATAAGCAAGGTTAATGGTTAGTCATACAAAATGGGATACTTTATTGGGTTTTTCGGTTTTTCCTTTTTACTTCCAGTAAAACCAAAGCCAAGGAAAAAAGATGTTATATTTACCACTAGCGATCCTTCGATGCACCCATCTCCTCCAGTCACTCCGACATTGTTCGGTACCGCATCCGTTTTTGAGAATTTTGTTACACCTCGAAGAAGATCATCCGCAACCGTGATCTCAAAAAACCCTGCAGAACAATGTTATTATTCGTATTCCTATGGAAACTGAACCAATCACGGGAGAGCAACTCTTACCAGTAGGACTCGAACATTCGAGCTGCTTCAATGGGCTCGAGCCGGTCCGTGTCTTCTCTTTCCGAGTCCCCAAACTCACGGCTTCTTCTGATTTACGACCAAAGGCAGCCATCGACTCGTGTATAGGTGACGAGAGTAGTACCCGCTCCAAGGTTCGTGAAACTCGTTTACTCGAAGGCGTCAAAGGCTCACCCTCACCCATCGTAACTTGACGTAACCTTTCTGCAAGGTGTCGCCTTGCTTCCACGAACACATCCGGTTCTCGTTGCTTCGAGAACGGTACCAACATCAATTTCTCCAACTTAGAAGCGTTCCCATCGCTTTCACCGCCTTCGGAAGCCTCACGAGATCTCGTCTTCTGGACGCTCTTCAGCTTCTTTGCGTATTTCAACTTTTTCCTAACGTCATTGAACGAAACCTGCGTGTGATTAACTATTTGGTGCTTGCTCGATCTCGGATGAGGCTGCAAATACGAGCACCGACATCCTACATCGACCGGACATTCGACAACACGGTGGGTAGGCTTCAACACCACGATTCGATCTACAAAGTTCGGGTTCTCTATTTTCTTATTCGAGTTTCCGTATCGGGCTTTTATCCTTTTCCAAAAAGATTTATCCATCGTGTTCTTCCACACCTCGTTGTTCTTACTCGTGCGATCCAGATAACTCGTTTCACCTTTTAGAGATTGCTTCACACTAGCGGTTTTCTTCTTCGATTCAATCTGAACATAATCAATTAATTCAGAATCTAATTCATTCACTTGAAGATAAAACCACTTGATCTCAAGATTATAAAAAATAGAACATGTGTACTTACATTGATGCTTCTAAGTTGTTCGTCGAAGGTGAGCACTCGTAGTTGGCTCCTTGCAGGTTCGGCTCCTGAATATACGGAAATCAAAAGCGTTAACAATTTTCATCACGGGTTTAGTGCGTCCGTTGTCTAATTGTAGTATTTGTGACGAAGTTCAATCCGGCCATCTAAGTTTTCCTAACGAGATGGTTCGAATGAGAACCAGAAAACCAGCTATTCGGTTTTATTCATAATGAATATCATGATAGATCTTCATAATGATAAAAAAATTATTCACAATGAATATACATGATATTCATGATGAATATTGAGGGTATTAATCATGAATAATACATGAAATAGTTGGTTTTTAAGGTTCTGTTTTGAACTTTTTTACTTTTAAAGAAATCTGCATAATTGTATAAATGCAAGATTCTAAATCTAAGATACAATTCATCAATTGCCAAATGAGTGAACTCACCTTTGCTCCCATGGCTGCCATCTGACAGCATTTTCCGGTGGGGGCGGCGGTGGTGGTTGTGGTGGTCAAACACGCCACTAAAATTCCAGGCACAACCAAATTGATTTGGTTCAACAGTCGGAGGGCATTTTTGAGATTTTCTTGCCATTGATGATGATGATGATGATGATGATGATGATGATCAAAACAGATGATTTATGATAACAATCAAGAAACTCAAATTACATATGAAGCTGCTTAATTATCATAAATCTGTGAAAACCCACTTGATTGAAAGAGAAATTGGATGCATCCACCCTGCAAAGATAGAATTAAAGCTCTTAAAAAACCATAAATTTCAGTAGAATTTATACCAATTTCAGTTAAAAGTTCTTGATTTTGTTGGTTCTAATCAGACCCATGAATAGTATGAATAAAAGATACCCAGATTTTCATAATTTGCAACTAAAAATTGAGTGAAAAAGCCTTGATTTTTATTTTATTTTAAAGAAACCCAGATTTTGATTATAAAAGACATTTGGGTAGATTATATCTTTTTTCTCACAAAAAAGGTTCAAAATTAAAAACCCACTTGAATTTGCAAATTTAAATGGGGATTCTAACACAATAAATGAAGCATAAAAGTCTTGATACAAAACAGTACTGGAATTGACTTTTTACAATAAAAGATGGGGGAAAAACAGGATTCTTTCATAGAAACTCAAAAAAACCCAGTTGAATTCAGCAAAGTTAAATTGAAATTCTGATAAAATAAGTAAACCCAATAACTTAATTACATCAAAAATGTTGGATTTTAATGATACCCATGAATGAGGAACTGCAATTGAGTTGAATAAGTAGCAAAAGTTCAAAGGTTCTATTGAAATCTTAATTAGCCATGAAAGAATCTATTGATGTGAAGATGAATTCATCAATGGAGGAAGTTAAAACAAAGATGGGTTAGGTACCTTTTAGAACAACTGGGGTTGTGGTGGTGGTGATGATGATTGAGAGGTTAAGGCATAGAAGAAGATGGGGAGAAATTTATGAGCCAAAGAGAGACAGAGACAGAGACAGAGAAAAGCAACAAAGAGGAAAAGTCCAAATTTTAAAGCTCAAGATTCTGGGGCTTGATTTTCTTTTCACATTTAAAGTATATATTTCCTTAACTACCCTTTTGTAGTATTTTTATTTTACAACAAAAACAAAAACTTTAAACATACTACATACTACATAATTGTCCTTTTTTATTCTTTTTCTTATACTTGTCATATTTTGGTCCAATTTGCATGTAAGTCGATAAATTTGATAGACCTTAAAGTTAACAGTCGGAAAAAACTTTTGATGATTCTAAAGTTAACGACCTCTTGTTTGGATTATAGAGAACATGATCAGTCAAATGTTTTGATAATAAGATTTCAATGATTTTGATTTCGATCTAAATTATTTCTTTTGGTTTTATCTATATGTGTATTGTGATGTTGAATTTATATCATACAAATGTAAGCATTATTTCCGGACCGTCGATGTTACCACTCCAAATGAGGTAAAAGGGGTCCCTAATGATCAAAAGATGTCTTCGCTTCTCAATCGGCCAACAACATTTTGTTGATGGAGACATTAGGATTAATCATATTTTCATAAAGAATCAGTTACATATTTTTTATGTGATACTTGTTAAGAGTTGCTCATGAAATAAAACCTTTCTTCTTCTATCTTTAGCCTAAGTCAAATGTACTGTCTCCATGATCACCTATTCACAGGTTAGTTTATTTAGATGGTAAAAACTAAATAGACCATTTTCGCACTTAGGTAGCGTTTGGTACACAGACATGATTGGACAGGACATGACAGGACAGGATTGGACAGAACAGGATTGGACAGGACAAGATATAGGGCATGACAGGACGGGACAAAACTGGACAGAACAAGTGTCTGTTTGGTGTTTGGTATGCCTAGGACTGGAAATGACAGAACTAGAAAAGTTCCCCCGAAAATTATTTGATGATTCTTATATATCACATAATAGTTATAATTGACATAAATAAAGTAAATAATATAGTTTATAAACATT
>LUCG01180878.1:0-14924 GCA_001633085.1 Carthamus tinctorius | reverse complement strand
CAGGTAAGTACCCTACCTATCCATTTGTTGTTATGTGTGTATGGTTATGATGCATATGTGATTATGTGTGTGTGTGTTCCTACGGGAACAAGGCAGATAGTACCTACGGTGGTAGTATTACCCCTAGGGAAGATTTGAAAGACAGGGGCCTGGTACCAGTGTCATGAAATCATTCCTTGATGGTATTGAGCCGTAAGGAAGGTGGCAGTTATTACATGTATGTGTTTGCTATGTGCTTGTAATTGTGTATGCATGATAGTGAGTGGTTTAGGTGCGTGCTCACTAAGCTTTATGTTTACCCCGTTGTTGTTTATTCTTTAGTGGCAGGTACGTCCCGAAAGGGCAAAGAAAAGGCGTCCGTATGATGCTCCGGAGGCAGCAGTTCAGTCAGGGTGTGGTTTAGAAAAGCATGGATTTGGAGTCAAACTATTTTTTCTTTATGGCTTTTAGCTTGCAAACTTTTGTGATGGTTTTGGTTAAACTATGTTAATTAGATTTTTCCCAAGCATTTGAATTGTGATTTGACTTTATGACTTTTAAGTGGTTTTAATTAAATGGTTTATGGACAAGCTTCCGCATTATAGTTAGTTTGTTAATTTGTATGGTTACTTTTCAGTCAAGTTAACTTTTCAGTCAAGTTAACGTTTTTAGAAAATGGGTGTTACACATATCAAACACTTTGTCGACTTTTGTTCTACCTTTTAAAGGTGCCCCTACTAGGAAACATTCTTAAATCCACTATTTTACACCGGTGAGTGAATAGAGAAACTCCTAAGAATTATCATGGTGGCTAACAAACTCGGAGCTTAACTACTTCTACGATGAGTCGATGACAATGGAACGGTTGAAAATTAAGAACGCTTATCATCATGTACAAGTCTCAATGGTACAAAACTTAATACTTCTAAAAGATACTTACACCTTTTATTTTGATTTAGAAAAAATAGAATACAACTTTTTATATGTTTTAATTAACATTCAAGTTTTTATTTACTTATTTGTTAATAATAGTTTCTTATTATCATTAACTTAGATTCTTCTTACGCTTCAGACATCACTTGGTTTATAAAACAATCTTATTCATTTTATTTTCTTACTTTAATACCGCCTTTTATCGATAAAGAGAATAAAAAAGACTTCAGACTTCAGTATTTCTTTAATCATTTCATACATAAAACAACCTTATTGACATCGATTCCGTATTCAGACTTCAATACCGTTCTTTACCAATAAAGGTAATAAAAACAGGACTCNGGGTTCATAGCACCCTAACCGGGTTCGAGCCTTCCCGTGCGCATGCCTGGGGACATTTAAGTGGGACCATGTTTAGCCTCCAAAATTGCCGGGAATTAGTCGGGCTTTGGCCCGGACACCCTTCCAAAAAAAAAAGAGACTCCAAACTTCAGTATCTCTTAAAAAACAAAAACCATATGTATTTATCAACATCTGCAGTCATAACAATCAACAAAGTGATATATTGATATGTGTGTGAGTTATGACTTATGAGCATGTCTGAACCTGCTATAAGTGGTGAACTGCAGACTCAGAATGTGCAGAAAAACTAAAGCAAATGAATGAATGTTGAGCAGAAGGAATAATATAAAACTTAAGTTATGCAGGTTGCAGGCTTATTAATATCGTTCAAGAAATACCACCACTTGCTAAAAGGTTCCCCTATAAACTCCCAACTTCACCATATTACAAAAACTAAAGTCTATAACTTTACTCAAAACTATTTTTATAAAAAGCCCAAACTTATTAGAACTCATTGATGCATATCTATAGATCTTTCTTAGAAGAAGTAAAAAGAAAAAAAGAAAAAAAAAACTCAAACCCAATCCAAGAAATTAGAAGGAAAAAAAAAGTAAAAATTCTCTATATGGATTCTTCTTTTCTGCAAACAAACGAGCACACGGTACGCACGTATTTAGATGGCGCCATTGGCCTTAAGGACCCTAAGATTAAGAAAGAAGCCGGTGTTACCCAACAAAAACAACGCAAGGATTGCGATGGCCGCAAGCACCAGTTTCCCCCATTGCTGCCATCTCTTCCTGTTTCTGTTTGCAAGTGGTGGAGGCACGGGTTTCGGCTTCAGCTGCTTCGAGAAGAAATGTGCTGGCGGTTTTGCTGACTTTTTCTTTGTGATTTCTTTAACCGCTTCCATCTCCTTTGTTGTGGCTTCGTTTGAACTTTCTGAGCTCGCAACTTCTTCTCCATTGACGCTCCCTTCTCCTCCCACCTTCTTCTTTTCCCTCTTTCTTAAACGCTTCTCCCTCTCCTGCACAAACCCGAGGTTTATGGAAACCATCACATACTTATACAGACAGATTATATCTATAAAAAAATAATCTCATAATATGCATGAAACTTAATCTACAAAGATCACTTATTAGGAGGACCATCATCTGTTAGAATTTTTTGATATAGAATACCCATTCCCTTTGTTTTAATGATAAGATACACCATTTTTTTATTAGAAAACATCTTTAATTCAAAAGAAACAGCAACGCTTGGAAGAAGGGAACATATGTACAACACTTCTATATACAGACCCACACCTGCCTTATGCTATTCACTAACACAATCATATTAAGAATGATAATTACCGGTCACAGCCAAATGTAGGATTTATAGAAATTAAATAAGAGCATCGACCGGTCCAAGAAAATCCGGTCTGGTCAAAGGTCCAGTCAACGCAGTTAAAAAAAAAAGTCTGCTCCGTGTCTGGCAGGCTACGGACCAATTATAATAGTGCCAAAACTGAAGTCCAAGATGAATCCGTCTTTTTGCCCATCTTTAGC
This sequence comes from Carthamus tinctorius, assembly GCA_001633085.1. Lineage (NCBI taxonomy): Eukaryota > Viridiplantae > Streptophyta > Magnoliopsida > Asterales > Asteraceae > Carthamus > Carthamus tinctorius. Next base: position 12,123 of record LUCG01180878.1, on the reverse strand, counting down.
CTTAGAATAGTGCCTTGATCTTATAAGTGTACAAATATATAGTCTTCTAAAAAATGACAATACAAACAACTATGCTAACCTAACTGTTAAAAGTTGCATCTAAATGTGTCATGTTGCAAAGCACCACCTCCTACTCCACTTAGCCTATCGCCTCATACACAATTTTAAGCTACATAAAAACGCCAAAAAGTGGGATATTTTCCAATATAGCGCTAAAGTCCTTTCAGGGGTGGTTTCCGAAATGCTTATAACTTCTTACTGGTAAAAGATAATGTCGTTTACAACACCTTCTGACTAACAAATGTTGCTGACCAAGATGCTGACCCAGTAAGAGTGGAGAAACTTAGTTAACCGGTCAGAGCATATGTTTACCCAATTAATTTTAGTACCCCTAAGTGAATATTCTAAATATATAAAGTTCTAATCAGTATATAATTGTTATACCAATTCACTACCGCTTATCCTTAGTCCTATATACTCAATATTCTAACAGAGCCTTTCACCACTCGGTGCACCTAAACCCTCCAATGACTGTAGATATGGTTATTATTAAGCTGAACATAAAGTTTATGACATCACCTATGACTATAGTGCAGTTAAATGCAATATTGAGTAAAAAAGATAAATGCTACCATAAAAGAACCCAAAGACAGTTAAAACTTGCCTTCTCTTTTTGCTCAGCTTCTTTCTTGGCTCGCAGCTCAGCCCTGATTTGGGCCTTTTCAGCATTTCGTTTCTTCCTCTCCAGTGCCTCGGTCGCCTTTGCCTTCTCCTCCAATCGTCGTTGTTCTTTCAATTTGGCTGCCATCTCTTCCTTCCGCAATTCCTCTGCCTTCCTGGCCAACTCCATCTCCTCTTTCGTCTGTTTATTCTCTTCCTCTTTTCTCTCCTCTATAGTTTCATCCTTCTCAGTAACAGTTGGCATATCACTTCCCAAATTAAGTTTGGCAACAACCTTGGTTTTTGAAGTTTGATTCTTTTGGCCCGATAGATTCTCAATAGATTTGTGATCTTCTGCATTCTTATCTTCAGCAGATGAAACCGTCTTTCCTTGTTCAACAGCTGAAACCAATGTAACGGATTTCACTTCACCTGGAATAGAAACCAGGCTCCTATCAACTCTTTCATTTACGATAGTGGGTTGCAAAGGGGACACATCTTCAGGACCAATTGAGCCTCCATCTAACGTCCTCTGTCTTCTGGTTGCATTCATATTGCACCTGCTAATGTACTCATTCCTGAACTCGGCATTGTTATTCCATTGTTCCATAAATGCCTCCACCTACAGTAAATGGTGTGTTAATCCCAGAGTATGAACTATGAACCAAAGTAGAACAAAGGAAAAAGATAAATATATATATATATATAGCAAACTTTCAATGTGCTACGTTGTGCCTTATAGTAAATTAAATGACAAAGTATTCCATAAAAAAAATTAATTAATTAAACAACCTGAGTTGCGCACAAACGATGAAGTGCGTCTTTATCTCCACGTGATGCAAAATCCCTTGCAGCCATTACATCTTCCTTGTATAGGCGGAAATTTTTGTTCTGCATGGTTAAAGAGAGAAAAAATGTTATATTCATGATTATGCAATTTTTGTGTGAGCAGATACTTATAATTAATTCACTTCTGATTGCAAGTAAATAAGAATTTCAAAATGCATCAAAATCATGTGTGATCATATAATCACTATTCAGAGAATCTATCTATCATGGCACATTAAATGTATAATGAGTAATCGATTTGTCCTTCGCCAAAGGTCGGCTACATTATCCTCCTCATCATTTAATTCATCTTTTTTAAAGGATTTGGAGTTGACCTATGAGGGATAGCCCCGTGGCATTTTAACACTATATCAGGCATGATGTCTCTAGTTCGATGTTTTCTATGACGCGTGGCAACATAACTAACTTTGCAACTTCATTTGACGTTAAATGTAATCTAAGTTTCAAAAATCATGCTCTTGACTAGGTGTAAGTTCAAGGAAAATCTATTAAGATCGCTATAGATATGTTCTTTTACAATAGTGTTACACTTGAAAATACTATATTGATCATATCAAACAAGTAATTCTACGAGTTTTGACCAAAGAGAAACACATCCAATAAAAAAGATTATGTGCGCTTTTGTGGTTCACAAAAATGAAATATTGAGAGCAAAAAAAGGTGAATATAGTCCTCATTTAAAGTCGATGAAAGTTAACAACATTTAGATAAATGAACTTTTCCTTCTATAGATGATTGGCAATCGAGAAACCAGATTGTGCATAGCTTGGAAACATACACAGGAAAAAAGGAAACCTATATAAGATATAACCAAATTTATGCAAAGCTGAAAACATATACCAAGTATGCACCATAAATTCAGCATATCGGTCATCAACGATACTACTAGGATGTCAAGCGATCGTATGGTTCACAAACAAGAAATAGTATGGGAATAAAAGATGAATATAGTCCTCGTAGTCCTCAATAACGATACAGGCTCCATAATAATAATTTCTAGGGGCTTTTAATGTATTTGACTCAAAATCCTTCTGTCATTATATGCATTTCACTTTAATGATTCAAATCAAACTCTAATGTCAGACAAAGCATAACCAGCAGGTTAGTCTGTTGATGGACTAGTTGCAACCTTTGATGCAAAATCTTGTCTTTGTGTCTGACTTTAGGTAATGAGGAATTCTATGTCCAAAAGAGAAGAAAGGGGAGATGCCCGATGCTGGTCACCGGGAGAGATGAATAGGAAGACCATAGATGGCTGCACTCTGATATCATTTACGGTATTTAATTTCGGTGCGCATTTCCATTTATTAAAAAAATTAGACGGTGACTAAGAAAGGTTTGCACACATGCTTCGTCTCTGGATCAATTGTCAGGTCAAAGAGCTAATAAAAATGTTTGCATATATAATAACATGGGTTATTATTCACAACCTAAACCCATTTAGTTATGTTTTGCTTATTTACCATATTAGAATGTCAACTTGTAGTAGCAATATAAGTATAACCCCCTAGCATGGGACATCAAGCAAAGCATGTGAATGAAAAACATCACTGAACTTGGTATCCAAGAGCACACAAGGTATTTTCACAGCATTACAATGTTTATGCACAGATAATGTGATTATTCTAAATGCATAAATTAAGTACAGAGACACAGTTCAAATAATTGCCCATAACACCCATCGACTATGAACTTAAATGCCTTAATAACATATACGTGTTTGCTACAGCTTTATAAGATGTATTCACAACAAACCTTGTCATATGTTTGTTTCTTCAAACTATTTAAATGAGCATATGCTTTTTGACGAACATCATCAGCAGCTCTGAACTGAGCTTGCAATTCTCTCTCCTTTTTACTTTCCTCGTCGTATTTTTTCCCCACTGCTATGACAGCAGCTTCAGCTTTTGAAACCTTATCTTTTAAGGAGTCTAGTTCCTTCCTTAATGTCTGTATATGATAAAATGAATCAGTGATTAAGAAAATTCAACAGTTAGTGACTTCCATGGTCTATAAAGCATTTTCTCAATCAATCAATAACTTAAGCCACAAAATAATCAGGATCCGATGGTGAATTGTCGGAATTCGGATTATAAGAGACTTCACCCACCTCATGAAAATACAAGTTAGAAGAAATTTTGGACATTCAACACTTACACTTGCACGATTACATCACAAATCTTCAGATGAGGAAGTCTCGTGTAATTACTTTTACTGCACATGATAATGTTGAATAAAGAAATAGCAGAAGATAGCCTACCTTCATACGCTCCTCGTTTTGATCTTTCTGGTCTAAAGCCTGTTGAACCTCATCCTGGCTTCCCATATTCGAGGCTAGTTGATCTCGAAGAGTCTTAAGCTGCTTAATCTCACGAATGAACTGCTTTTCATCTTTTAAACACAATGTTTCATGCTGTATCATATGCTCCATATTGTATATCTGCATCAAGAACATACAATCAAAACTGTATTCTAGAATATGTAGCAAGGTATGATCAGAATAATAGAGTCGTATTTGGAAGACAAAGGAGTGAATCATACCCTGCCATCAATGTCTTTGACAGACATTGCATTTTTCACCCTGTTGATGACAGATTGAACAGAATCTATTTCCTGACGCTTTAATCTAACTAACCGCCTTGCAGCTGTTTCCTCCAATTTCGCTGCATTGAATTCTTCATTGTGGGCTTTCAACCGTGCCTGCAGAAGGAAGCATTAAGTAAATAGCATGAATCAAACGTCTAAACTTATTATAAAATATGAAATTAATGATTTCAGGATTTCAGGATTTCTCACCCTTTTGCCTTGGATCTCAACTCGGATTGCATCTCGGAGACGTGTCTTCTCATCAACTTGCACCTGAGCACTTCTAATCTGATCCCTAAACATTTCATCCTCAAATCTAGGAATCCTAATCAAGAAGTTATAAGCTAGAACCTCAGCTTCTTCATTTGGTACATCAAGAGCATCGCTTACAGAACCATCTGCAGAAGAGGTAGGAATCTCATCACTTTGAACGACATCCACATCTTCGACTTCTAGACAAGACATTTTGTCACTGTTTCTGTCTCCCTGTGAACCATCGACAAATCGTTCAGCGTTGTCACTGTCCGTGACACAAGCAGGTTTTATCTCCCCATTTACCACTTCAGGCACATCAATCCCATCATCATCTTGCATATCATGAACTGTCTCATGACGCCCAATTGAGCCAAACTCGATCACAGCTACAGGGTTCACATTTGTGCCAGGGACACTTAATGTGGAATTATCTGCAACAGGCTCATCATCCTTAACTTCAGTTTCTTTTTCTTCGTCATCATCGACATTTTCAATCCCATTTCCACAATCCATACCTTCAGCAGATCTATTCTCTGAAACCAGATGAGCTACAACTTCAACCTTCCTTTCTACAACCGTCAAGCCATCAGGATTGGAAAGTGAATCATTTTCCTGCTCAACTATAAACTCACTACTCTTGCATTCTGATTTCACAGAATCTGTAGAAGGCAAGGTTTCAACATTTTCAGTACTTCCCTCCTGTTGGATGCCTTCTTGAGTTTCATCAATGCAACTGCTGACTTCATAGTGTGAAGCTGTAATCTCATGGGTAATGGGCTCAATGTTAGTTTCTGTTTCCAAAGGCGCTTCAGCCTCAGTGGTAGATTCTGCGGTGTTATCCTCCAGGTCCAAATCATTTTGAACATTTTCTGTAACAACTGTTTCAAATTCCTGAATCTTATCTTCTGTTTCAACCTGCTCCTTTGTCTCTTCAAAGTTCGCATCCAATTCAACAGAGCCTGTAATTTCGATCAGTTCTCCTGAACTTCCCTTTCCTTGATTCTCAACGTTATCAGCACTTACGTCCGCTGGGATGCCTTCTTGAGTATTATCAATGTAACTGCTAACTTCATATTGTGAAGCTGTAACTTCATGAGTGACGGGTTCAATGTTAGTTTCTGTCTCTAATGGTGCTTCTGCCTCAGTAACAGGTTCTGCTGTGTTAGCCTCCAGGTCCAAATCATTTTGAACATCGTCTGTAGCAACTATTTCAGATTCCTTAATCACATCTTCTGTTTTGACCTGCTTTTTTGTCTCTTCAGAGTTCACATCCAATTCAACAGATTCTGTAACTTTGATGAGGTTTTCTGAATTTCCCTCCCCTTCCTTCTCTTCTGATTTCTCCTCCTTGCCATTAGAAACTATCAGTACACTATCAGCCTCTGTTTGAGACAGAGAAGTCTCTCCCATCTCAAGAATTCCATCAGACTTTTCAACTTGCCCATCGGCGGGCACATCAGGAGTCTCGGACAAAACAAGTTTTGAGTCTGGATTCTCCTCTGATTCTATGCCCGACCCAATCACTGTCCCTGCGGTTTTCTTGTTCTCAAATGAGTCATGAGCTGATACCGACTCACTCTGGTGCTCCACTTTTAACTCGCCACAGGCCTGATTTGGTTCAGCTTCTACATCAACCTCGGGGGTCACAATTAACGAGTCTTCTGACTTTCTATCCAAGTTGATAACTGTTGTAGAAGAATCTACCTCCTCCGTATACTTACCACTAGATTCTAACCCATTAACTGACACTGAACATTCTTGGTTGTCAACCAAACTGCCAATTGATTCTGACCCAGTTGCCGACAGTTCTGGTTCCTTCATTGGACTTTCAGAAGATTGTGACCCATCAGCTATTACTTGACATGCCAAATCTTCAGATGGCTGACCAGACTGATCAACTGTTACTTGACATTCTAGTTCTTTGATTGGAACTCCAGAAGGTTCTGACCCGTCAGCTGTTACTTGGCATTCCAGATCATCAGATGGCATGCCAGATTCATCAACTATTACTTGAAATTCTCGTTCCTTGATTGGATCTCCAGAAGATTCTGATCCATCAGCTGTTACTTGATATTCCAGATCTTCAGGTGGCTTATCAGATCCATCAACTGTTACTTGATATTCCAGATCTTCAGGTGGCTTATCCGATCCATCAATTGTTACTTGACATTCAGCCTTGTCAATCAGAGTGCTAACAGACTCCAGTCCATCATTAACCATCACTTGACGGTCTGTATTGCCAACTGAATTAAGGGTAGAGAGCGACTCGTCTGCAGTGTTGATTAGATCAGGCGTAGACACAGACTCTGATTCCTCGGACAGCTTATTTGTAGGCTCTGGCTCAAAAACTGTCACTTGAGAACTCTCTATTGGATTCAGAGTGGGATCTGAGTCAAAAGTAACTCCAGATACAATATCTGTCTCGGCTTCCACATTCATGATCCCGTTAGCACCCTCCACCTCATCAGTGCTATTAACAACTACCCCCTCTTCCCCTGTGACCTTGCCAAGATGACCATTTACATCCTTGGCAACGTCATTAATCTGCGGCACCACAGGTAGATCAACAGCGGATCCATTCTCGAGAGCCACTTCATCTTTAATAGCTTTAACCTCAACATCACTTACTGTTGCAGAAGCATGAATGATGCCATTAGTTTCCAAGACCAACGGATCAACAGCTATCCCCTTGCTTTCTATACCTAACCCCTCCTTAAATTGGTCAACTTCATCAGCCGACTCAGATTTAGGAGCAACAGCACCAACATTAACACCACCTGTATCGCCAGGATCACCACCAGGCACCTCGCTACCATCGCTGACAAACACATAGGAAGAATCATCACTATCCTCCTTCCTATCCCCACCGACATTGCCATTCCCATTGCCACCGACATTACCGTCAACAGTAGCACCACCACCACCACCACCACCGACATCGTTCAGATCACTCATATCCAAACCAGCAACACACTTCTCCTCAATTTCAACCTTACGAACCACATCGCCACAAACCACCTCAGTACCAGCCGTCATTGCCAAATCGATCGCAAGCTCTACAAATTTAAAACTACTCAACAATCAATCACCACGAACATCACAATTCCGATCACAACTACAATCCGAACACATCAAATTGCAAAAAAACTATACAAAAAAATTAACAATGCATAAGCGGAAGGATCCGAAATTGTACTTACCAGTAATATATTCGGATTCGGCGTGATCCAGATGCGGAAAATCAGATCGAACATAAACCGAATCGGAATCTACCAGATCGAGCACTTGGACGGCAACTGAGGCAAAACAGCCGGTGAGATTGGAGAGTGAATTAGGGTTTATGAGAATGCAGAATTATTCGAAATAGAGGAGAGGTCAAGGGGGAGAAGGAGATGGGGGCGGGAGATCCCTCTCTCTCTAGATTCTCTCTCTAGAATTTCTCACACACACACATACACACACAGTTGCTGAAACGGAACAGCTGGCGGGGAAAAAGAGAAACCTTTTTGGCCCTGTTTCTTCACGTCTCCCTCAACAATTCGAAAACTCGTATTTATGATTAAATCCAACTGTTTTTTATCTCTTCTCTTTTCTTACTTTTTCAAAAACCACCCTTCTAGTTTTATATTTGCACTTTCGGTCCCTGTGGTGGTAAAACGTACCTTAAAAATCTATGCTGGAGCTGGACTTCCTACCCACTTGTCTGTTTAAAGCGTAATAAGGTAATGCTTTTAATGAAGAAAGCATCGAGTATGCTTTGCAGGCATACTCTAGATGATTAGTGGTTGTAAAGTAGGAGAGCTGTAAAATCTACTCATATGTGGTTATACTGGTTTCATTAGACTTGGACCAGATTTTTTTTTATATGATGAAGCCTCTGTTTTCTTCTCGGTAGCTCGTTTGGAGAGTAATCTCATGGGATTCTATATTTTCTCTTATGGTATCAGAGTCAGGGTCTACCAACACTTGAAATGTTGGGGTCATAAGTACTCGTCTAGCACCCTTTCGTTTAGCATCTTTTGACAACTTGGACAAGATCTGTCTGTCTAGCCTCTGTCGGAGACGATGTTTAGATTCACACATCGCTGGATTTGACCAATTTATTTTCTATATATATGTTAAATTCGCAATTCTCACCTCAGGGTCATTTTGGAATTTATCTAACCGGGTTCCTTGTGTTCTTTCTCGCAAATGAAATTTTTTAATTTCTTGTTATGTGGATAAGAAACTGTTAATTACAAGATTAAACTCAACTAAAAAAGATAAAACGTTAACAACCCGCATACATCTTTTAAATCACCAAACAAAGTTATTTAAGTATTATGGACAAAGAAAAAAAAACATTGTATACAACAACTGGGGTGCATTATTGATTCATAGCAATGCTTGTAAACACAGTTCTTGTGACGGGTTTGGACGGGCTTAGCAATATACATGAGATCAGCATAACAATCACATAACATGTTTTTGATAAAGATGGAAATGAAACAACTATGTTAGAAGAAGGAAACGAATTGAAAGGGTTGTAAGCATAGGGGAATAATATGTAATTATGGAGGTATATAAAGAAAGTTTTGTAGAATCACAAATCTTGAATGAAACAAATATTCTTTACAAAGTATATCCAAATCTTTAAAAGGATAAATTCAATAGCTTTTATTGGATACCATTTTCACAAAGAAAGTGATAATTACTTGTGCTTGAAATAGAAATCGAGTAATTTTATACCCTTTAAACTTTATGATAAAAAGAAAATTCTCCCAACGAACGTCGATAAGAAATACAAGCAAGAGAAGTTTGTTTTCGTAGAATAATATGTTTTCAGTAAGTAATAAGTTTTCGGGTAAGCATCAATAGTAACGATTTTTAGCTAAAAAATCTAAAACTATACACACTACTTTTATATGATTAAAAGTTGTCAGACTTAATAAAATGTTAAGTAACAGGAATAAAATTAAGCAATTTTTTTAAACTAAAACAGAGTATGAAATAAAATAAAATGCCGGTTGATTTTTTGTTAGGTTATACACACACAAAAATGTATTTCATAAGAAAAAAGGTAGATAATCTAAATATATATTAAAAGAATCAAAGACTTTAATGGGATTAACAATAAAAGAAGTAAACGATTATAAATATATTTTAGAGATAAATTAAAAGATTGTAATCTTGTTGTGGATAATATAATATATTAAGAAGATATATACAAGATAAATTTAGAAAAAAATGTAATATTTTGATTTTGATTTTATTTTTCAAATGAGTAATTAACTAATTGAAATTTTGAAATTGGTAATTTCAATCATAGTTTTCAAGTTTTCCATTCTCATTGAATATATTGAACATTTATTTATAGTTAAATATATTATTTTAAGTATACACACACTTTAAACCTTATATAATTTTTAGAAGCAAAAGAATATGTATATTTGTTTTTTCTAGGAAGTCAAATTAATTAATTTAGAATAAAGTTATGGTTTAATATAAATGCATTATGTATGTAATTCACGTTTTATGATGATAAAATAAAAAGTATCAAAGTCATTAAATTCAGAACAATAATTAATGAACAAATAGTAAAGTATCTAGACGATGAGTTGATCGTTAACTTCAACCTCAGTTTATAGATTAATACATGTGTTTTTACCGACAACAATATTTAATTACTTTTATTTTCAGTTTTTAATCTTCTAAAATTAAATACAATAACTATATGGTATAAAAAACATTTTAACTATAATATAGTAAAAGTCATTTAAATTATAATAATATGCATATATGCTAAATTTACATATGTATCATATATAATATATTGTAAACCAGGGGCGGGTTCAAATGTGAACCACTTTTTGGTTGTGAACGTGAGGACAGCCGAGAGCGCGACACGTGGCGGATGACTAGGCGCCACGTCAGCTCCACGGCGGATGACGTAGGCGCGATTCATGGGAGGCATTGAATTAAAGGAGGGGACCACACTCAAAGCCGCCACGTGTCGCGCTCTCGACTGTTCTCACATTCACAACCAAAAAGTGGTTCACATTTGAACTTTCCTCTTGTAAACTAAATTTACATATGTATCATATATACTATATTGTAAAGTTTTTGAAACATACTTTACTTTATACATCAAATACTATATATTAATACATATTACTTGAATTATAAGCTTATAAGTAAATGATGCATACTTATAACTTTTATAAATATCATATCATAAATATGAAATAACATTAAGATAATTACTTAGTTCTAACATAATATTAAGTATGGAATAAAAAAAATTTATATAAAAAATTTTATCGTTATAAATAATTCAGAATTTAGAATGTGTTAATCCCTTAAGAAAGTATTCAATTAATAACCATCTATGAAAGTTATTTTATTACTTGTCAAAAAAAAATGAAAGTTATTTTATTATATTGAACTTATATTTTAAAATCAACATCTTAAAGTATATATTTTAAACATAAAACTTCAGTAGCAAATTACTTATTATCAGAAGTACTGGATATTTAAATGCTGATTCGATTAACTTTGAAATTACTCTTTTCAAATAAATATTAAATAAAATAAAATATTAAAACCAAAGATCCTTAATTAACTAAAACAGCTTGCAGCAATAAAATTGTATAAGAAAGAGCCCAATACAAGCAACATAATATTATATAATATAATTTAAAATACATCTGAAATCGTAAAAGAAGGGCCNAAAAAAAAAAAAAAAAAAAACAACCAATATTAATCTTAATCCACGTTTATTATCATAAATAATTGTTAATTATATGTATATTATAGTGTAGAGGAAATTCAAATGTGAACTCAATTTTAGTTGTAAACATGAGGATGAATCTTAGCCACTCATCTGGTCAATAAAGGCGGCTTTGACCGGGTCCGCTCCTCTAATAATTCCTACCCTCCTNCCGAAGATGTGTGGCTGAGACTCGTCCTCACGTTCACAACCAAAATTGAGTTCACATTTGAACCTGACCCTATAGGTGTAAGGTCGGATTCAAATGAACACTATCTTTCATTGTGAACATAAGGACAACCAGTATATTTCCTTGTGAACGTAAGGACAGCCAAGAACACGCAACGTGACGTATTTAGTCCGACTGAACAATACACCAACTAGTAGTATTCAAACTTAACGATGCTGAATGTAGTATTGTTACGTTCGAATAATACCGAATGTTGTATTATTCAATCTGAAAAATACATGATTACTCAGATTGAATACGTCACATGCCACATTCTTGACGACCCTTCCTACATTCGCAATGAAATTTGAGTCCGCAGCCGAACTTTTGTCTACGAAGGTGTACAAATGGTTGATAAAAATAAAATCAAATAGGTTTAAGGAGGTTAATTAAGATGCTTCTTATAGGATAGGAAACAAAGAAGAAAAGTCAAAGTCAAAGAGTAAAAGGCAAAACAATATGCGTTGTGGTGGAGTGCAATGCACCCAAGCATAACCCAGAGGCAACTAGCTGTCCTCCTCCTAGTAGCAGCCATGTGATGACGTCATATCAAACGCAACAGTATGTGGGTCCCACCTAACCTCTCTCCCCCTTTCCGCGTCTTTATCTTTCCAAAATACACGAGTTTTCTCCTCTTTATTCCCCCTCGTAAAGGCCAACATAATCATAATAAAGCATTTAATTTAAAACAAAAAATATTTTTTTTGCATTATTTTAAAAACATATTTTTTTTTGAGTAAATTTCAATTTTGGTCCCTGACGTTTGACCATTTCAACGGTTTTCGTCCCTCACCTT
>LUCG01180799.1:0-11543 GCA_001633085.1 Carthamus tinctorius | reverse complement strand
TTCCAGAAAACGAAATAAGATACGATTTAGCAGAGTTTATTATGTATAGAAGTATAGATTATAAAACAATTAGAATTCATAGAAATGCACCAATTCAGATTTCAAAAACAAAAATCATAATCAGCAATTCAGAATCGTTGTTTCAGACTTAGTTTCTTGTGGAGGAGTGTTCTTCCCAAAAACCATTTTAGGTGAAATTAAATAAAAACAGACCCTATTTTTGGGTACTGGAAGTGTCGAAGGCAGTAGAAGAATGATATGAAATTGAAATTTGCAATACATATTTATAGTAATTGGAATAAAAAGGTGAAGAATCATTGTGAAATCAACAGTCAATTTGATGAAATCGAATGGATATTGACCATAAAACAAGTAGCGCATTTTCCCGTTTTCCCGTCCAGAGTAAAATCAACAACCAATTTGATGCAATTGGTGGTCAATTCGCGTTTTTTATGATGGAAATCGAACATAGAAGTGTTCCAAAACTCGAATTGAACAACGATTTGATCGAATTGAATGTCGATTGGGTTCGATTTCAAAGACGTACCAACTAGCGAACCAAGCGGCGTTTGGAACGAGTTCGTACCGCGTTTGGGTACGGGCCGTGCGGAACGGAAATCGTGGGCCCATGAGCGATTTAGGTAACTATGAACATGACAAGGACTAGAATCTTACCTGGTAAGAGTGATGGCATGAACCGAGTGTCTTACCCGGTAAGTGAGATTGACGAATCTTCCCCGGTAACCGCTTACCAGGTAAATTGTTGCATACAAAAAAAATATTGTCCGATATGGTAGATGATAGTGTTCAATTATACGGGTAAGCACTTACCGGGTAAGTGTAAATTAAGTAAACGGCCCCCAAGACTACAATTCCAAACAGAACAATTATCCTTACCTTTGTAACGCAGTAGTAATTCTTCCCAGCTTCCCATATCCTACGACCAATGATATATTCTCTATCACTGCAAAAAAACGGGAACTGCATGTGTAGGGATAAGAGTAAGCTGTTAGATTACGAAATTTGGTATATGTATATGGGAATGACTAGCTACTTATTCACAAGTGAATGTGCATGTGCCTATGGAACCTTTTTTATCCAGTGGACAATCATCGTCCCAGTATGAGGGCACTCTTCCAATATCTTGAAGTAAGTCAGCATCGGATCCCATTTAGGTCGAAACTCGTCATCCCAGAAAAAATCTCTAACTAACTCTGCTGTAGCATCTTCAAACACAGTTCTGCTACGGTACACAACAGGGCCAGTCTGATAAAATTGAAGAGAAGAAAAATAAGCGAAGAACGAATTAAATAAGCTCTCAATCCTCAAATATGAAGCTATACACAGGTTATCTTCAAACCATCTTCATAGTATACTTAGCCACCTATTTTATGCATAGGTCACTCGGAAAAAGATATTCATTTGACTGATGTACTACATGGCGTCACGGCCATTGTATCTCATGATCCAACCACTTTTTGCCCATTAATCCTACTTTGCAGCCGAAAAAATGAATTTAATTAACCACAAGCCCTTTATTATAATGATAATATGTTAATTCTCACTAATGGCAAGTTTTGGCTGGAAAGTAGGAACAAGGGGTAAAATGTGATCGGAGGACGAATTACACTAGCCAAACGAATAACTCTAATAATAAAGTGACTAAATTTAATTTATACATTTGTACAAGGGGCAATCAGATATTTTGGCCCACTTCAGACCATAAGATAGAGATGAAGGAAAAAAAAAAGAAACAGCAGGTAATTCCTTTTTCAACTATGTGCAACTTTATCTAAAATGGAGAAGCTTTAGCTTCCACTCTTAAACAATTTTTAGATGTTATAATATCATTTACTTATCTTACTGTTACATTGAATAATTTTAATGATATCAGCTTAAAGACCATGTGCTTATAACATTGGAAGCGATAAGATTTGCCATCATGAACACCTAATACATGTAGACATGATGACTCTAAATAGAACTATATCCAAATTTCATGGATCTAGAATACAAATGACCAGGGATTAGAGGGCTATAATCCTTGAAAACGACAGGGAAAATATGCAGCAAAACTTGGACAGCCAAAAAAATAGCCTGTAAACAAGATGAGTATAACAGATATGTGTACGCTCATGTGGATAGCTACCAGACACAATCACTTATGTTGCTGTGATAAGTTTTCATACACAATGAACACTTACACCAAATATAAGTTTTTCGGAATGCAAAGAAAAAGTAAAACTATAATTTATTGAAATAACATTTACCTCCGGCTCATAGCGCCAAGCTTGACAAGCCATGTTGGAGGTGGAGCGTTCCATCATACTCTGCCAAACCAGATCCTTACCATCAAGAAGATGCAGCAAATGTTCTAGATCCTTCTCCGTGACAACATCATGGTCTCCTTCTGAGTTCACAATGCTGCACCTGTGAATGGAGCAGAATTAGTTGATTTGCTGGAATTGAGCGATCTAGACAAACTCGGATACCAATAACATAATTAAACCTCAAAGGCAAACACAAGTCTTTGACCACTCCAATTGATATCCCACCATACAAACATGCCAGCCCAGTAGAGTAAAAAATAAAAATATAAGCATAAGCTCTGGCAGGAAATGTCACATGATAAAAACAAAAAGATGCCAAGTGACAACTGAAAACGAATATGAACTCAATATCATCTTTTAGGATGTTTGTACTCAGTCTAAGTAGGCATATTCGATTGTGAAAGTGTCAGAGATGATGAGCAGCATAATAGGTCATACACTGCTGCTGCTTCACCACAAGAAGGTTGCTCAAATAACAACCTTTTCAGGATCAACTTCATTGTTGTACAAGAATGTTGGAATACAACTGGGTTTAAGTAACTTCACATTGCGAAGTTCGCCTTTTGGATGTTTATTTTCTGACCTTAGACAGCAACAGGAAAAGTTTGGAAGTGTTATTTTGTAGTTGAAATTGGTAAAGGATCTTGCAACTTTTGGCATTCTGGATCAGAAAAGAGCACAAGCATAATTTGTATTATTGTGTATGAATCAGGTCGATATAAGGTAGCTTAGTCTCCAAGATCAAATGGCGCTCAATGCTCGACAATTCAGATTTCAAATTGGTTAAGGTGCAGTTCAAAAATGGGCTAATATCTTGGAAGTATCAGTACCGGCTTTGGTTTTCCCAAATGTATATGTCCCAGTTTTCTATTTATTTTGAGAAAGATTTGTACTCATTTTTTCATTTCTGACATAGAATTGGCTCCATATGGTATCTCACTTGAGGTAGAATGCACTTCATATTTGTATTAAGCAGTTTTCAACTACAGTTCAAATCAATAAATCTTCTATTCACCAAGAAAAAATACACAAACTAAGGAAATAAGCAAAAAGACTAAACTAGAAGCGAGTCATAGTCAATGTCAATCAAGGAAAAACGACAAAAGGATCAACATGTCAACGAGAATAGATGACCATTTTTTGACGTGAGAAGACTATTGGAAAGATGTAAAGCAAATCAAATTTGACATGAACATGTCAGGGAGAATAGACCACCAATTGAAGATTCACAGCTGCCATCCCTTACGGTGTGGATGATAACACAGGAAACACACTCAAGGCAACTGCACAACACATTTTATCATTATTACAGTGAGTAACACAAAAGCAGAAAGAAAACAGAACCAGAAACTTGATCATAAACAACTAAGAGGTGGTTTACTAACCTCTTACCATGTCTTATCTGGTAAGAGTTTCTTACCCGGATAAAAAGTGGGGTGTTTACCCAAACAAAAAAGTGGGAGTGGAGAAATATCTGATATATATAATTATAAATTACAGAGAGGGGAGATACACTCCAATAGAACAGTGTACATAGAATATTTGAAACAGAATGGGTCTCCTTTTCCAACAAACTTAGCTGGTTACTATCTTGTTTAGTGCTAATACCTCACAGGCCAAACCACTTTCCCAACGTGACTGTAGCACTTTCCTTGAGCCACCTATCCTTCCCGAAGAATCGACCCCCTCGCAAAGTTCCCTTCCTACACCCAACTCACTGTTACGCTGGTACATCGCCAACTTCCCCTCACACCCTTCTTTTTTATTTTTAATATATATAGCCAGAGATGTTTAGTTACCACACCCTCAAAACATGCATTACCCTTCTCATGAAACCACTCACAATACCACTTGTCTATTTGCTACCATCCTACCACAGCAAACCATCGTGAAGGGTTCTGGAAATGGATAACCTCTTGTTATGCCGGGGAAGGTCAAGATGGACATTGGATTTCTGGGAGACTTTCGGCCATTCTCCACGAGGCTTGCGAAGTTCGTTATGAATATACCAAAGCTCCTCTGCTAAAGAAGAAACGCCATCTGAAACCAGAAAATCATGGACTCTGGCAATCTAACATTTGGAGTTTGGAAGTTAGAGACATTTGTTTTTGGTGTTTATGCCTGGACTTTCTGCAGGCAATATAAGATTTAAACTATAGAAAGAAGCTATTCTACTAGAAGGGGATTGTTTTGGTAAAAACTGGATAAAAGATTTCCGTCCCCTTGTCCAAAAATAAAATTGTATCATGTGTTTTCTGGGAAAATAAAATTTGCTAAAAGATTTGGTTAATGATAAGTTTCTGATCAGAATAACACAGGAAGTATTAAAAATGTCATTAATGTCAATTCTCATGGGGAACAGACACGTTCTAGCGATCGGAAAAAGAGGATGAATTCAGATTTGGGGATTTCCCTGGAAAGCAGTTTTGATAGATTTAGGTGGTAGTCTTGCTTTCTTTTTCATGCAGGTTCCTATTTCTTTTTAATCAAAATCAGGTATCCATAAACCAACTAAGGGATCGTTTACCAAATTCTTACTGGGTAAGCACTTAGCAGCAAGATATTCACCTTCATTTACCTTATCATGTAACATCCTTGGCTATGAGAATGGGTTGTTGGTAAGCAACCCGGTAAGCACTTACCAGGTAAGAGTCGTTTCCGACACTTACCAGGTAAAGACTCTTGGTCCTTGCCTTGTCTCTTACAGGGTAAGCTTCTCGGTCCTTGTGTCATTCTCAATCAATAAGATAATTGATATCAGTAAGCGTTTGTCTAGTAAGATTTAGCAATCAACCCGACAGCCCGTAAGTTTGTCAGAAACGGACCTTCATTCTGTTTTAAATATTCCATACACGTATTCTTTAGGAAGCCGAGTTCCCCTCTTTGTAATCTTTTATAAGTAAGACATTCTCCACTCCCACAATTGTGTGGTGAGAGAATTTCCAAAACTAGTCTTTGACCGGATAAAAGATGGGGTGTTTCTCCACTCTAATCCCAAAGACCAGTTTGGTGATCCCAACAGCCGTGTGGGACTGTGGAGAAGATAGCACATTGCTATGAAGATTTCCAGCCATTGAAATATTTGCGCCTTGGTTCAAATTCCATCCAACTGATGTTTACGCTTGGGTTCAAATTTTCCGCCATATGTTGAATTGATCTATAAAGTGATACACAACACCTTGTAAAATGACCTTTTAGGGGTTTTTTAACAGAAAGAGCAAATTAAGATGAGGGAGGAAGAGTGGTAGGCCGTAGGGCTCCAATATAATCAAACTTTCAGATCCTCATTGTTAAAGGGTACCACGGTTCTAGCTTATAACTTTGTATCCAGCATCTGGAAAATCTAACTGAATAGTCTCCGTTACTTCGTGCCAGAACTTGGAGTCTAACCACCTAGCTGTCTCCCGGGAGTCACCAGCAAATGCATTTCGTAGTTGATGGCCACAATAGTCATAACTTCCGACTTCCATTTATTTTCTTTTCCTTCCTGTTCTATTCGGCTGCCAATTTCCAAATCCGTTCTGTTCTTCTGCCATTGTGCAGCTTCTGAGACCCCTCTCAAGCTTTGCAGACCTGATTACAATCATGCCTCTGCCGGTAGTAACTTTCCTAGGCTTCCCCTGTTCCCTAACCCTGTTCCATTTTGCTAGTCCACCTGCAATAAGGCAGAAGCCTCTCTGGGCTTGTTGGGACTTGTTCTGTCTCTGGGCTTGTTGGGACCTGTAGCAGGTTCCAACTACCTGCTACAAGCATCAGCCTAGCTTAGAGAGTATTTGAGGTTGTATATGGTATCAGAGCACATTATTCCATTTGTCCATGCAAATATTGCCCACATGCATGGCTCACATAGAAAACAAGCAATGTGTAAGCCTTAACAGGACTAACGACACAGGAGGAGCATTCAAGATCTTTCTTTGATTACAGGATCAAGATTGGTTTATATCTATATGATATTGCTTGAGACTGTCAATCCAAGACAGGTACAACCGTACAAGTACATATAATCTGCCAAAAATCCATCAGCAGCCAGTTTGCTTAAGTTGGAATCCCACAACTCTGATGCTAAACAATTTTGTTATTGGTGAAAAAGTGATGCTGAACTCTGAGAAAAAAACCAATGTACAACCTGTTTCAGCTAACCATAAAGGGCCTACCTTAAGACCTTCGGTTTCACATTGCAGGCCATAAATGAAGGTGACTGATTTGTCCAAATTGCTTAGACTTTCTTGTTCCATTTTTTCAGTTTATTAAAGTTTGTTTTAGCAATAGGGAAATAAAGAGCAACCCATTGCCAAGAGTATCACCAAGACTCTTCAACGTAGGATGGTATTATGAAGATAATAGAAAAAGTCAGATTTGACAAGAGCAAAGAGCCATATAAGATGATAACATTAATACCAAGAGATCGGTGATGGGAAGCATGATCACACAAAAAGCAAACGTAAAATCACTTCATATCAGCTGAAGCATATGGTATTTCATACTGTCATCAAATATTCTAAAAGTCTGTCCGCTAGAATGGGGAAACACAATCTTACAGATACTACCACCATCACACTAAATAAACGATACGCTATACTTTCGTAATAACATCAAAGATCCTAAAAGTCTACTAACCTAAATTACTAGAATCCTACTATTTTGCAAATGGTATACTACGCATCTCTCTCTCAATTATTAGTATATCCCATACAACAAATCCTGTATTTGCCTATCACTTCAAATCTGATGGGTGTGAATATGGTAAATACAAGCAAGATCATTAGAAAATCTATACTATCTCATTGTACATATACACAAACAAGTCTAAACTCGATTATTATTAAAACCAGCATTAAGCATGCAAGCACAGCAACACGTTCAACATTTTCTTCCCACCTCACCACCAAAATGGAAGTATGAAACACTAAAGACCGCTACTTTGTTAGATAGGATGAAATTAGATTCTCATTATTACAACAATCTACATAATTTAATTGCTGTTCCCATTTTACTATCCAATATCCGTCACCGTTACCAAATGTGTGAAACCCCACCCTACCCAACAGGTTGAACCTCTTATGGTGCATAGGTGCCAAGACTTACCAGAACTAATAACCTCCTGGTGAAAACACATGACAGAACCTAGAATGAGTTTACAAAACCTTAAGGCCATGACTTACCAAAACTAACAGCCACCTGTTTCTTCAGCTTTTTCATAAATAGAAACCTACAAGTTCTATTGATTAAACTAAAATCCCTCTTATATTGTTATGCTCTTATAAAACATATTTTAACTGACATGCCACAGAGTTAGTGCCAACTAATCCTTCTCTGTCTCTCCAAGTATAGTTTAAATCGTAAGAACAAAGAGGAATAAAAATAAATAAACAATCTAGCGTAAATAGTGTTCTTATTAGAAATGCTTGATGTAATTAATTATCAATTATTGCAGGTTACACATTTTCAGCTTTTTATTCCAAGTACAGTTTCCGGCATGGATAAAACAACAATAATAATTTGTTTTTATCTGGAATTATATAAACCAAGAATGAGTTTACAACTAAGCCACAAGTAATCCAGCTTGACAGTGGAACATCATGCAACGACGGTGTATAGGGCTATAGGCATCCATCCCTTGCATGGAGATTCCATAAATATTCCATTGCAAAAATGGAATATTTGGGATTATTTGTTTCTTGGCCCCATTAGTCAAATAAATAGATCATGCCTTTGGGAAGAACCAATCAAAGAATTTCTTTATATCCCTTCTAAGTCTAAGCATTCTATTTCATATGGTATTCCGTAGGAATAAAGGATACATGGGATCACATGAATTACGTACACCCTCATATATACACAAATTCACACTTGCATACAACATGCACATATTGATCTCAAGTCTTTTCCTCAAGCTAGGTGGGGAGGCTGAAAACCCCTTGGAAATATATACGCCAGTACTATTCATCTAGCAGTACAATATTACCTATTAGATAGCCAAGCTCTCACCATACAACATAGTAAGTCTAACTGTTAAGCCGACAATAAAAAATAATTTGAGTTACCTAAGTAAAAGTCTGGAGTGCAATAGAAAAAACTAAAGCACAATATACTATGAAGCAGAAGCTCAAATACAGTGGCAGGAAGAATAAGCATCCTACTTCAACACTAATCGCACCTCGTGTTTTGTCAAAAGCTTAAGGCCCAATTATGTAATGCTTACTAATTGCAATCTAATAATAGGCACCAATAAGGTCAAATATGTCACAGACTCCACAAATAAGATACATTACACGAAATAAGTTACACAAATATCAAGTCACCATGAGCATCCCTGAATTTATTAGCACAATCTTGTATTGTCACAACTCTAGTCAATAGTTACCATTAAAGATAGTTTCCACATTAAAGAGAAGTCACCTAAATACAACTCGAAATAAAAATTAGCATAATGGAGTTAGTCTCAGAAAATTAGGCTAAGCTACATATCCTTCATTATATTTCCTTGGTTTTGAGGCAAGTTATACGATGAAAATGAAGCTAATGAATCATGCTTGCTCTTTATCATGTTGTCCCATATGTTAACTGCCAACAGCTTCCTTTGCATATGATTACCTCGAAAACTAGGCCAAAGGAACTTCTAATATAACTGATGTATCAGAAAGCTTAGCTTCAGAAAACTAAATATCCATGTGTAAAGATCAAGAAAACATAAAGAAGAAACAATTCCGTCTACACGAACTGAGAAATTTTTCGTTCACAGGTGCTTCACATCTGCAACCTTGCAAGTCAACGCTCACTAAATCACGCAACCAATATTATACATCCAGAGAATGTACTTCTCTTCCTACAGCTACATGGTCAAGTACACTACCCAGAAACTGCCAAACTAAAACCAGATAAATTAGTTATTCAAACCCTAACTGCAACACTTAGGAGCACCAAATGACCACCTAGAATGGATCATACGTTACCCAAACTTGATTAAACACATGGAGTCCAAATTCCAAAACAATTTAATTACCACACATGAGGTTTGCTCCTAGAAAGAGAAAAAATCACTTGCAAAGAGTCACATCATCAGTAACCCTAACCACAATCAGAAATTATCATAGAAAAAAGAACAAAAATTCCTAACAGGTAAACCATCCAAACTTGCATAAACTCACAAATAAGACCAACTATGTAAACGTTAGGAGAAGATATCAAGAAGAAAAGGTTCAAGGAAGAAATTATACTAACTTAATGTCAACGCCACTTCCATCCCCATACTGAGACCCCGTCACCGCCTCCCCTCCCGCCACCGCACGCATCACCGTCTGATCATCCTTCCCTTCCTTCTCCCTAAAGCTCGACCACAACCTCCGGCCAACGGAAAACGCCGATAGCGCGGTGAACGCCAGCCATAGCCGCCGAGCACCAAACCCTGGGGGAGCCGTCCAAGCAAACCCTCGCAGCTTCGAACGAAAACCTAGAAACACAAGACTAGTCCACCGCGGCGTCCACGCCCACCCGATCACCACCCCGACCATCACCGCCACCCAAATCGGAACCGCATAGAAGAAAATGTCGACGAATGTTTCAATCAGAGCCGGTTTATTGATGAAATCCATGAAATCAACGAAGTAATTCTGATCCTCCATGAATCCGATCACTTTTTGATCAATTATTGAACATATAAATTACAAATTTTACGTGATCGAGTTTGGAAGAAAAAGAAGAAACCGTCGCCGGAGTTCAATTCAAATCCAATCGGCGCCGGAGTAGAATATATTATTAAGATTACGAATTAAGAGGTGATAAGAGATAAGAGAGATAAAAGGGGGGAGGGAAGTTAAATGGGATAGTACGGAAATGTGACGTGGCAGCCGGTGAATTCATTTGAGACCTATCTGATCATAAGGCGCGTGGGTTACACTCGCGGTGGATTGGAGGGTGTTTTGGGCAGAGAGTGGTTTACACGCGAGTGGAAGGCGCGTGGGGTGTCGGTGCAGGGTGAGAAGTTTTGAGTCTATAGCTGGAAATGGTCCCCCTTGGACTGGAGTAGGTGTGTTTGTTGGTTTAAGCCTCCTTCTTCAATTGTACAACCTTTAATGCCCAATGTACAAATGGATCTTTTATTGATCCGTATATTTTTGTTTTTCTTTTTGTTTCTATATGAGTCGACCAAGCTTTCGATGTTTAAGTTTTCGGGTGTCACACATGTGGAATCGAGCTATCTGCTTTGGATTCGAACCCTTGTGACCTTATAATAAAACGTTAGGCTTCGGATTTGATTGTTAGTTTGAAAATTACAAACCGATACAACGTTTGTAATGAAATGATGTAAAAAATATATGTAGATTAGGGTTCGATTCTCAAATTCTTATGAGCTAAGTTTTACTTTAATTATTAAACACATGCCATGTTTGTGTTTTAGTGTATTATTGAACGATTCAGTTGTTTATTTATACTACATTAAAAAAACATTTAGACAAAAACTCTGGAAAACAAGTTTTTATGCATTAGGTACAAGTTTTTAAGGCATAAAAGTATACATTCTCTTAACTACAAGGCTGTATGCCTGATGTATAGCTTCTTAATACATAAATTTACACCGGTAAATAAATGGGTGCATTGAACTTCCTTTTTTCTGGATCAGTTTCAACAACTCACATATGAGCTTTTTTTTCTTCTCCTCCTCCTTCCACTTACAAGAATGATACCCTGCCTTTCTCTCTTTCTAATCAACGATTTCAAATTTCAAATTTTAAATTTCGAAGTTTAAATGATGAAAGAACCATTTCTAGCTAAAATTTTCACCCTAGACCATAAATTTCAAAGTTCAAATGATGAAAGGCTCATATCTAACGGTTTTTATCCTTGCATGATGATGAAGAAATGGTTGTTGACATCTGCCACCATGAGGTCGGTCATCTTTCCACCAGAAATTTTCTCCACCATCTCGTTGCTTCTAAAATCCTTCACAGAAAAACCAAACGGGTCAAATTCCACCGAAACAGAGTTATCATGGGTAAATTTCCTGACAGAGATTAGATTTTTGACGATTTTTGGAACATGAAGAACGTTATTTAAGATAAGAGATGGATTTGATTTTGAGAGTGTCGTGTCTCCATAACCGTGAATTGGAATAGGTTTACTGTAACATACACTATACTAACCTTGATCAACGGTCATGCTTTCTATGCTCATTGGCTCGAAAATGAGTATTTTATGATACTATGTGGGTTAAAG
>LUCG01180792.1:0-16237 GCA_001633085.1 Carthamus tinctorius | reverse complement strand
ATTGACCGGATGAGTGGTGGAGATCACTTCTCTACTTCGCATTTTTTTAGCACTTCTCATTAATGAACCTTTCTCTCTTTGTATATATATATATTACATATACTAGATGCCACTACAATCTTCTATTACGTAAGTGCAAAAGAATAATAAATATTCAGCCGATTTATGTTCCTACGAGTAATAGATTATGCTACAAGGCATTACAAAATTAAATAGTTCGGTTTTTTGGTTAAAATTCATCCTCTAAATCGAGAATTTAAATTAAACAAAATTATTAACTTGGTTTAGCCTTCAACCTCTAAATCATAAACTTAAATCGAACAAAACAATAAAATTCATTAATTTGGTTAACGGAGCTAGCTTTAATAAATAAATTCTCACCAGTAGAAAACATTAAAATAAATATTTATAAAGAGATAATATTAGATTAGATTATTTGAATATTTAATAATATAATCAATGTTGTAATATTCGTACCGATCTCAATTGGCAATTGGACCTGATCCTAATCGGTCCCGTTGGCCAACATGTTTAATATCGTACGACTTATCAGGATTTTGTTGAAGATCAAAATAATTCATATTTGTACATTCAAGTATTGTTACCACAAAGCATCGAATATCAAAAAATGTAACGATCATGGTAAAAATCGACACCTAAAATCACATGGAATTGATCTTGTCGACAATGGGAGCCCCGAGATTTTTGTTTATAGCTAATAAATCAACACCAAAACAATGATTTCGAAGCAAAGGCTAACCCCATACCATTTGATTTCCCTTTTCATCAGGGTAACCGTTTGTTTATGTATAAATATTAATCAGACTTCTCGATCTCTTTAAATCTCCGATCCCACTCCTGGGTGTCGTACTCTTGCTCGAATATGTCTTTCTCGGTGGTGTACACAATCCGATCCTCCCCGATCACAGTCCTCTGAGACATGTCCCGAGCACTAAGAATCTGTATTCATCATACACAAGTCACGTTATTAATGCCAAAGAGAGCATCCACAAAAACGGGAATTGGAAAACTTTAACATGAAAAATGATTGGTGAGTGACAACCAACTACTCTTGCAAGTGTTTTCCTTACGGTGCATTTTGTACACGGGACAAAACCAAAAACTTATCCCATATTTAGTGTGACATTTACGCGAGGAAATGACAGGATTGGGTAGGGGAAAAAATGCATTTTTTGGCTCACCAAGATAGGTCAAACCAGATTCAGGTAGACCAATAAAATCCATCCCCAAAATATTCAAGAATACATTGGTCCAGGATGATGTATTCGTGAATGTTTTTGGTCCAAGACCATTTGGGGTTCATCACGGAAACAACCGCTCTACCCTTTGGGGTAAAGACAAGTTTGCGTACCACCGTATTTTTTGGTAATGTGGGTGTCCAGGCCTAGCCTTTATTTATCGGTTGAATTGCCCCTCAAGGTTGGGAATAATATAGATTTCGAATGCTATTTGCTGGCTATATACTTGTGTAACCTCAATGCACTCGGTTTTTAGCATGTGATGATAAATAAATATTTCAATCAAAGCATCAAAGTCTGTGGGAAAATGAAGTGATCATGGAAATGGAGGTTTAAGTCATAGAAAGTCAACATACTGAATAACCCTTCAAACATACCTTTCGTCTTAGGGAGACATCTGGCAATTCAAGTGCTCGTGCACGCTGCTCCCTAGCTTGGTTCCTTTTCTCTATTTCAGCATTTGTCCTTTGGGTGATGAACCATCGGACCAAAGGAATAGCAAAGAAGGAGGCAGCGTAGATCTGTGAAGTTGATCATATTAATGTAAGAATGATTGAAGACTTCTACAGTAGGGCAGGCTCATTTGAAAATTGTAAACATTTTGAGAGCCATAACAACCAACTATTCATGAATTATTCAAGATAAATATCCTGATAGATATTCATGATGAACATCAAATAATGGAAATGCATGATATTGACGACAAATAATATTCATTAGAACCATAAATACTTTGAGAAACCATAAGAGAAAAATGGTAGTCAACTGCAACTAACGCATCTGCATTTTATTTTTCCGTAAGTGCCAACTTACGAGTAGAGCGCCTCACTAATCCCATGGGACCCCCGTAGATAACAGTCCGAAAAATCGGGGAATTGGCCAAACTAGCCCAAATACTCGATCAAATTGATCTCCTAGCCATTTCTCTCCCTATTTTACACTTTTGTTGCAACTTCCATGATATGCATATCTGTAATTACGGACCCGGGCCAAAAATGTAATTTTTTGAGACTTCTCTAAAAAAAATTACTGATTCCCTAATTACAGACCTAAGTCCATAAAAATGTTTTTTTTTTCATTTTTTTTAAAGAGATATGGACCATATTCAATATTCTAAGGGTTTTTTGTTAGGTCTGTAACTACGGATTTGCATATCACGGAAGTAGTGACAGTTATGTAAAATATGGAGAGAAATGATTGCGAGATCAATTTGATCGAATATTTTGGCTAGTTTGGCCAATTTCCTCAGAAAAATCCCCAGTGACCCCGAGGTGACTCGAACTAGCGAGCTATAGAGAAAACCTAGGACCTTGCCTTTATTTGCCAATTGAGTTGGCCTTGAAGGTTAAGGCGGGTAGATTCGCTAAGCATGTAGGCAGAAAATGCAAAACCAGTAAACTTGGAACACATGGAGCATAAGATCATAAATGTCAGGATAATATGGGATATACCTGAAGAACAGGAAATATTTCGGATACAAATGAAATGAACCCGCTTGGGGTGACCGTCATAGTCCTTCAAATGCAGTCCCATAAAAGAAGTTAGCGAAGTGAGATGAAGAAGAAACAAAATAATTATGGATTAGAAAATAGATTTATTGGAAACATACTTCAACATGCTACCAAGAACAACCACCCCAAAGAGATTAAGCGCGCCTAAACCAGCAACCATTGCCCTCTCGGTGTTGCTAATTTTACTGTATCATAAGCACCAACACGTGTCAAAGGCTAGACGCAAACGAAATAAGATAGGAATTAAGAAAGTGATTAAGACCTGAAATCCCATTTTTTCTCCTTGAAGAACTTATCAACCCCGCCCACCCATTCAGACCATTTTTTACCCACGTATTCCTTCCTACCACTTCTTTTTGAAGCAGCTGTACGTTGAAGTGACGGAAACCGATACAGAATGTTCCCCTGGAAAGAGATGAGATGACAAAAGAAGAGCACATGCACATTAATGATGAAAAACGATGTATTTATCTAATAATTCTATGTGGAATTTGGTTTCTTTCAACTTCCATATGCACGTGGTTAAATGATCATTCTATCAAGCAACATACCTCTTCATCCACTTCTGGTTGACCATCGAAACGCAAAAGAACAGGTAATATGTATGAATCATCATCATCATCATCCTGTAGTAAAAGACAACTGGGGTGGTTTGTATACGGTATTAAGGATGAAGAATTTTGATCTTTGTACCTAGCTCGGTTACTCAGAGTGCAGAGCTATAAAAAAGGTAGTTCGACGAAGATGACAGGTTTTTTTTATAGAATAGTAAAGAAACTTGGTTAACTTTTCATATAAGAAAATAACAATTTTAATCACAATGGCAAAACCGCAAAAGCTTGCAAACTTCTCATATAACCAGCCAAAACTTGTGTCAAATTACTTGATAAAACTTGATAAAAGCAAGGTCATACCGTCTTCCCTGCAGTTTGTACGTCAAGATATGGAGCAAGTTCCTCTGCCGTGACAACACCACCATTGGATGCAATGTATTGACCAATCTGCAAGAGTCGGAGGATATAATATGGTAAGAGGCATGGCAACAACCGAGGTTCTTGCCCAATAAGTGAGGAAGAAAACTCTTACCTAGTAAGTGCTTACCAAGTAAGAGATGCGTACAAACAAACAATTTTGATGGCCAAGAATGTTACCCAACAAGATAAATAAGGGTGGCGACTCTTACAAGTAAGTGCTTACCAAGCAAGAGACGGGTATAAACAAACAATTTTGATGGCCAAGAATGTTGCACAACAAAATAAATGACAGTGGTGACTCTTGCAGGTAAGCATTTGGTAAACAGCCTCTTGGTTAACCACACGGAGATCCATGAAAAACTAAATATATCAGAAATCATATATAATCCTTCCAAATTAGTGTCGCTTGCAAGTGCACAACTCAAAAAAGATAATGATAATTAGTGGCACTTTCAGGTTGTGTTCCATTCTAATATTTGAGTGTTTCGATTGCATTATCTAAATAACCTATCTATTGATCCCGAGGGTGAGCAGCAAGAAAGAAGGATGATTTTCATAATAGACTATATCAATAAAGGAAGAAGCAAAACACGACTAACATGTACACATATAGCAAGACAAAACATTGAAAGTAACGGACCACTGAACTAGTGCTCAATTATTACCAACTTCCACCTCTCTTCTTCAATACCTTCATTTGGATCACCATCACCAAACACAAATGAAAACACCTACAGAAAGATCAACAAGATGTACTATTCATTGTCCACCCCAATAAACAATTAGCATATATGAAATGCAAACTTACTATTTTGGCTTACAGATTCAATGAAATTCATTCCATTATTTTCTTTTCGAACGCGCCGTCTCCTATAGTAATACGGATCCCAATACCTAAACGACAAGTTCAATGAGTTAAGAAAAAGCATGTCCACGGAGTTGTCATACCACATCACATTTCTATTAAAATGTAAGACTGTCATGTGACCATGAATCTATGGAGCAGAGAAAGAAATGTATTTTGAAGGTGCTTCACTACAATAAGCAGTGTTGGTCACAAATAGAACTTCTTTTCTTATTGTTTCACAAACTTGCCATACACATCCGTCTTTAGCAAGTAAATCCTTTGTGTGTCTTTATAAACAGTCTCCAAAATTTTTGCGGATAAACACCAATCATAAGATCCGAGACGACCCACATTATGTTTTTTTGTCACACATATATATAGGGTCAGATTCAGAAGAAAACCTAGAGAAAATGGAAAACTGGAGGAACACTCTAGTAGCCATTCATCTGGACAGTATGCACTTGTGCATACAAGTAACTTGTAACACGTACATGCACATATACACATGTGCATACGTGTATAAAAACCAAAAAATAACTTAATTTACTTGTATGCACAAGTGCATACCGTCCAGATGAAGGAGTACCGNACGTTCACAACCAAAAAGTGGTTCACATTTGAACTTTCCTCAATATATATATCTATAGTATTAGGTTCAAATGAGAAGTGCTAAAAAAATGAGAAGTAGAGAAGTGATCTACACCACTCATCCGGTCAATAAAGGCGGCTTTGACCGGTTACGGTGGACGCGATCACTGGGAGGGTAGAGATTATTAAAGGGGGGACCATGGGTAAAGCCGCCTTTATTGACCGGATGAGTGGTTGAGATCACTTCTCTACTTCTCATTTTTTTAGCACTTCTCATTTGAACCTAATACTATATATATATATATCTGTGTGTGTATGTGCGTGTGTGTGTGTGGCAATCATTGAAGCTTTTTATAGTAGAAGAGAAGGATCTACTGCATTGCGCATGCAGGTACTTGAAGCTGACATGGTGGCAACAGTGTCCAAGTAAATGGAAAGGCAACCAACAGGTAAATAATGAATCCTATGGAATAAATAATGGCAAATTTCTTGTTAGTTGACAAATTAATCAATCAGCCAACCTTCAAGATCATAGCTTCTGGCAGTAGTTCCCCATATAGGATTCTCATTTGCTATATCAACTTAATCCTACACATTTGAGTGTGGTGTACAATCTTTGCAGCAACAAAAGATGATAACCTTTATAGTGATTGTATTATTCCTACAATCCTACATATCAAGTCATCCATAACCAACATAAGGGTGGAAGCTGGCTAGATATAAGATAACTTTGTATTTGATTTGTCAATTACATATATCCAAAGTCCAGACAGTGACTAAACTAAACGAACTCAGTATATCTCACTCAAAAGTAGGGTTTGGACTTCTCCAGAAATATATATTTATGATATATTGTTATGATCTTTGATGCATTTATTTTTAAATAATCGACATAATTGCCATCTGAATTGTAGAGGATACACCTATATTTGCACCAAATTCAGCGTAGAATGCCCCAATATTTAGTGGGGGTTCAAAGATAATCAGGGAAAAAAGAATGACAATCTCGGATGTCTAATCTTTGCAACAAATTACAATCCTAACAAAACAAATTTGTTGGCAATTACAATCATCCTGTACTTCTGCATGAATTGGAAATTGGAATCACAAGAACTGTAAGTGGAACATTACCAAAACAAATCTGCTGGACTAAGATAGAAAGAGAATCCTGAATCAAAAGATCTTCCTCTGCGTCTTCCTCGATTATCTTCTTCACTATCATTATGAATTACATATGAACAGTCTTAATCAAAAAACATAAATGATTAAATATTCTAACTCTTTTGAGAATAGACATAACCAATTACCTACTACTTGAGATAATAGCAATGATTGTTGTATAAACAATCACAATGGAAGCAATTAATGCTGTTCCAAAAGTAACCCTGATCAAGTATTCACCACCGGACTGTAAAAGCAAATTTGGAAAGAAATTGTAAGTTTCGGGCATCATATTGATCCCTCAACAACATTGCATATAAGAAAGATTTAGGAATTGGGAATTTGGGATTACAAACCTTTGCCTTCTCAAACAGAGGTTCAAATTTTATCCTAAGAGACTTGGCTGCAAGGTTTGAGCGATAATCTTTTGGAAACACATAGAGGACATCACCTTCATCTGATACCTGTTGAAATCATCTTCAAAATGATTGCACTTACCACATCAAAAACTCTAATGAGCAAACTAGATGAAAGATTCATGTATGTCCATTTCAGTAACAAACTCAAATAAAAAATGCCTAGCATGTTAAAAGAAAGGTTTTGTAGGCATTATTCCACTAACAAGTACAAAGCTGTGAACATTAGAAACCAAACACTTGGGTTGTGGCGCACCGGTAAGCTTCAGGGGGATGTAGTGGAAAATCTCATCTACCCCAGGTTCGAATCCAAGCGCTGCCAAAGCCTTTGCGGCCATGGAGGTTCACCTGCAATGACTTCAGGCCATTCGTGGTCGCCCGGCGGATTAGTTGGTGCACATAAGCCAGCCCGGAAATCCACGGTTACCCAAAAAAAACACTGGAAACCCAAAAGTGATGATGATCATGAAGCTGACAACCCTTTTCATTCATCAAAAAGTTGCCTCCAACCCATAAAAGTTGAAACAATGTTCATTTTTGGATGTTCCATATTAATTACAACACTTATGCTAACATTGTCTATTTTCCCACAAGGCAATTATTGGAGAAGTATTTATCGTATTGATTTGGTCCACAAGATATATTTAAATTTGAAAACTACAAGTTCCCCTATTTAATACTAAGGGCACACCAACCAACTTAGGGGTCGTTTACCAAACGCTTACCCGCGTAAGCGCTTACTGGTAAAATTCAAAACTATCACCTACTTACCAGCTAAGATTTTAGTCCACCAAACGGTATTGTATGCTACAGTTTTCCTAGTAAGTGCTAACCATGGTAAGAGTCTTCGGCTCTTCGCCATCACTTAGCAGGTAAGACTATCGGTCCTTGCCTTAGCTCTTACAGAATAAGATTCTTGGTCATTGCCAATTTTCCATATTCATCCAATAAGGTGATTTGACGTGGTAAGCGCTTACCCGGGTAACCGTGTGGTAAACAGCCTCTTAGTAATTTTGTTACTCTACCTGCAAGTTGCAACCCAGTCCCACAGTTTTAAAACGCGTCACAATTGTTCGGAGGGTTACTATAAATACCCAACATTGAACATCCTCCTTGTTCATTGGAGATGTGGGATCATCAGCGGCTACCTAAACACATAGCTAGTGCTTTCAAGACATTCGCATATGTCAGTTCTTGTCGATCTAAATCTTGTAAGTTTGATGTTCTAACTGATGAAGCATACGGATTCCTGACCTGCTTCTTTCCATAAAGCAACAATGCGCTTAATAGTGAGCAACTAGTCCTTGAACACCATCTATACTCTATGACCGCTTAAATTTTGTCTAATCAACTCGTTTCAAGGTTGGGGAAAAAAGAATCTTGACCACGCAAAGGCAAAATCAAATCAGAGGATTCAAGTCTCAATATATAATGAAACGCATACAGCCATACAAAAGAAAGAAGCAATGAAATTATACCTCCAAGAAGCCATTAGTATCAGCAGCAAGGGCCTGTAAAGCCCTTTGAGCTTCAGTCAGCTTAATCCCAGCCTTACTTGCCACATCACCAACAGTCACCCTCTTTCCACACTTATCCACAGCGTCCATGGTCCGCTTCCTTACATCCGCCGGCAACTTATCGCTCTCAATTACCCTCCCCGGCCTAATCCTCGCCGGAACATTGAAACCGGCCCTTATCTCAGACACAAAGCTTCTACTGTTACTACCACTATGCTGTCTACCAAATCTCAAACGAAAAACATTAGTATTATTATGTGCCCTAAGAGAGTAGTGAAATTGGGAGGAGGAGGAGGAGGGTTTAAGGGAAAAGATAGATGAGGGTTTTGAATGAGATTTAGGTGTTATGGTGGTGAAGCATGAGGATATTGAGGCCATTAATTCGATGATGATATCTTCAGGTTTTTGCCATGGAAAATTGGGGAGAATTTTGGGGTGTTTTGAATCTTTGTTGTTAGAAGGTTTTGGTTGGAGAGAGGAGAGAGGGTTGAAGTTTCAATGAGTTTTGCTGTTTGCGGATAGGCCTTATGTTCCTGATTCTCCTCCCATTTTGCCCATTTCTTTTTATTATATCTTTATGTAAAAACTATAAACCAAAAACTATCTTTCCAGATCTTTTTATACTTATAAAAACCTTATTTAGGGGGTGTTTGGGACTACTTATCAAAAGTTCTTAATTTTTTTATAAGGTATAGGAGCATCAAACCAACAAACGATTACCATGAATAATTGAACCATCCCCAACGGTATCGAGCATCCATGGGCAGCCCACTAATTCGCCGCTGGACCTAGAGCCCAACCACAGTCTTTGACTGGGTTGGGTTGTATCCCAGTCTATGACTGGACCAGCCTAAGGACTGAGTACTTCTCATGCCCTCAATTGACTCCCCTTGGGATCAAACCCAGCTAGACTGATCCACAACCCCTCCCAAAATGTTACCGTCCTTAGGAAGACCAAGTGAGCTAGACATGATTTGTATCAGAAGTATTAACTTATCAACTTCTTCAAGAAGTTCAAAAAAAAATTGGCTTCTCAAAAAACATTTTATAGCTTCTTGGGAAAGCTATAAGCACTTTACACAGACACTTTAAAACAACTTTATGACTTCTCCAAGAAGAGATAAGTCATAAGCACTTTCAGATAAGGACTCTCAAACACCATTTTATATAATTTCTGGGAATGTTTGGAATAACAAATAAGCAATTTTTGGTGTTTGGATAAAAGGTTTATTATGGCGTCAATCAGCAGATAAAAAGTTTTTTAAGAAGTTAAAAGGGTTTTAACTTTTCCGACCAACAATAAACAAATACAGAGATAAACATAAGTTGTTTTAAATAAGCAATCTTAAACACCCCCTCTATTAGAAGTGTTATTATCAAAGCTAGTAGTTGTTTGGTTGGTTTTTTTATTAAGTTCTGTATAAATAAAGTTATCGGTGTAGATTAATTTGTCTATATAAGTTGTGAATGTTTTTGTTGGGAACAGTTTTTTATAGATGGATGAAACATGTTCTTTGATTGGGAGTGACAGGCTTGAAAAGAAATGGATTTCTATATCAATCTCCTCTTAAAAGCTTAATAAGCCACTCCTATATCATTAACGCCGTGTTCTCGAGTTTAAAAATTAAGGGAAAGAAAGGAAAGGAAATGGAAAGAAAGGGAATGGGAGGGCTATCCCTCCAAATCATCACACTTTTGGGAGGAAAGGGAATGATAACTTTCAAGAAAAAAAAGGAAGACCTATCACTCCTAATCCCTCAAAATCATTTCCTTTCCTTCTTTTAAAAAACTCGAGAACACACATATTCCTCCAAATCCTTTTCTTTCATTCCTTTAAAAAAACTCGAGAACACACTGTTATTAGTTTCCTTAGAAATTATTTCCTTACTTCTTTAAAAAAAACTCGAGAACAGGACGTAAGTCCCTATCAAATAATTACGTATAGTTAATAAAATAAGTTATGAGTCTTGTTAAACTTATTGAGGTGCTAACAAATAAGAACTTAGTAAATTAAACACCTAACATAAAACTTTGCAAGGACATCTTTTATGTGTGCATGTACTACGTTCGAACATTCATATGTTACATTTTATCTATTAAATTCGACAATAAAATACATATGAATTAATAAAACATATAATTAATTTATAAGAGTTTTGATTTATTGATAATTTCGAACCAAATGTTCAAATAAAAACTGTACAAGTATATAATCAATGTGTACGAAACATATGTGTATATTCATAAATGATAGTCTTTTCAAATTTGAAGTCTAAAATTTAACTTGTCTTCCAGCAAGGAGCGGTGAACCAACTTGGTCCAGTACAACTTACTACAGCAGATATAAAATAAGATATTGGTATAACACTAAAACGAACAGTATAATAAAATATACATTTCAGTTTTCTAGTCAACTACAAGATAAAACCGAAACTTTTTTTTTTTGATGACAAGATTAGAGAATAAAAGAGTTTTTTTTTTTTTTTGATAATGTGTTGATCTAAAAATTTTGGTCATGTTCATTTGAATTAATCTATTTAGAAGGAAAAAAGAACATACTACCGAAAAGAGCAGGGTGGTCTATATTTGGTTTAAAAATTTTGGTGTTGTTCATTTGCTTTAATTTGTCAGAGAAAGAAATTGATTATTGAAAAGATCGGGTTAATCTTTATTTGACCTGAACAAGGACCGACAATCCTACCTTATCAAGTGTGATGACACCAATCACCAGAAACCGTTCTTTACCATGTCTAGTCAAATCCATAAAACCTGGTGCAAATATTCATCTTCAACTTAAAAACATGAATTAGCTATATCAAATTTTATATTTATTATCATTAATATTAATTTAATTAGATTATTTCAAACTATTTCATTCATTTTGAGTAAAAAATCTCCCTCTAAGGCCATGCGTAACGGGACCCTAGGTTGAGCGGGTTCGAACCCGCCGGGCTAGGCGGGCTGCCGGTACGCCGGCAGCAGGTTCGGCGGGTTGGAAGCTCAAGCGGTTTGCCTACATCGCTAAGTTTGTGTGTGTGTTTTGTGTGTCTATCGTCTGTGTGTGAGAAAGGGTTGGGAGGGTTGGGTACTAAAGAGAGGGTTCTAGAGGGTTAATTGTTAGGTTGGGAAAAAACTAATGTGATGGCTAATGTAGCAGTGGGATTGGAAGGGTTTGGATACACATGGCCTAAGACTTTTGCTTTTATTTTGAAATCAATGAATGATCCATCATTCTTGCAAGATTTTGAAAGAGCATACTTCATAAAGTTTCTTATTTATTTGTTTGTATGACAAACAAAGTGAATTCATATTTTCAAAGAAACTTCAATTACAAACTTACTTTACATTTTTAAGTTTATAAAATGTATCCCAAAAAAACAAGTAAACTATGGGTTTTTGTCCATATGATTTATTAAAAATTACAAATTCCATCCTCATGTTTGCAAACTTATGGCTCTATAACCTTGTGGTTGCATGTGATTGTTGTTTTTGTTCCTAAGGTTAACTTTGTCATTGTCACCGATATACTATAAGGTATGGAGACAAAAAAGGCAATGAATTGTAATATTGTAAACTAATAAAATCGATATTGAAATTGTAATCTGATGATTTATTCCAAAGGCATAGCCTTGATATATAAACAACCAGGCAAGCCTATAAACTAGGAAACAAAGGTGATAAAAAGGAATATATATCAAGGAGACAAAAAAGGAATAAACATCAATGAATTACCAATTCCAATATAAACTACAAGAACAGAACCCATAATTTAGAAAATATAAGAACGAAGCTAGCAATTTTCAACAAACCACACAGAGACGAAAAACTTACAACCGTGAGTTTCAATAGATGACATTCAATATATCTCAATTGGAAAATAAAGTCATCTACTAAATTATCACGATTCACCAACGAATGATCAAAAAAAACTCCACCTCCGCGCTAGCGGTGCCTAGGTCTTTTGAACATTTTTTGATGATGGTACAAAAAATATTGAAGACCAATAGATGATGGCATTATGTACTTTTGCATCTTTATGCTTCAATGAAAATAGCACTAGTACGTAAGCCAAAAAGATTGCTAGCTCCTCTTGTTTCACCTTTTTTGTGTTCTTTTTGCCTCTCTTCTTTGGTGTAACTAAAAATGTTGATCCTTGGAAAATAATTTGTCCATTGGTGATTAAAAACCTGAAATAAACATGAAAAGCTTAGGATAACTGGCAAACCTAGCAAAGGGTTTGTTTAATTTGCAAGATTTAGGAAAATCTAGAATTAAAATCCCACAAACAAAAGTTCTATTTAGTTGGTATTTCATAGGATTTGGTAATAATAATATTCTAAAATATGTTAAGAAACACATGTTCTATAATAATCAATTAATAAAAAGGTAATTTGAGTTATTTTTATAACTATTTATAACTGTCTTTTTAATTTAATATAAAGAATGAAATTCAATTTCTTCCCAAACCCTAAAAACCAAACACACCAAAGATTACTAATCGTATTTATGAAATCCAAATCCTTTGAAAGCATTGCATCAAACCAAACGGGCCAAAAGTATTTATGTGGTCTTTACATGGTCTAACCTTGCTCTTTGTTAGGATTCTTATTATATGGGAGTAATTTGAAAAATCTAGTAGCACATAGCCACATACAACCATACAATCTGCTTCTTAATTTAGTAGGCATTTTAGCATAAAAGGCAAGCAAACAGAATCTTAAAAGACAGCATGTGATGTATGTTACAATCACCATACCCAATAAATATTGGTGTTCTTGACTCTTGAGTAACCAAACCAAACCAAACATACCCATTAATTCCCACTCGAAAGTAGGCTCCAAAAGGGATAGGATATACGGTAACTTTTCTTATAACCCAAGGGGTAGAGAAATTGTTTCTGTGAAGGCTCATGACTTGCAAAGATATTTTATGAGACAACATTTGTCAAAAAGATTTTTGCAGGTTGTGGGATTTTAAATAAGAAACATGAGAGAGCAAAAGGCATAGGAGGAAAAAGAACTAGAAAAGGAGTGTGTGCAAGCATGCTCCAAAGATGGTAAAATAGTAGTAGATATGAGGGCATCGAACGGTGTTATTTGGGCAAGGGGTTCACCTTTCTTTGAGATTCTTGTTGAATTTTATTCTTTTGACTTACCTCAACTAGTTGCAAGAAGAATCTTGTTGATGTGATGATTTTCTTACAACATCCACAATGATAGGTTCTTATAAGCAAAAAATGTAGTTTTTATAAGTCTCTACAATTGTCGAAAGTTCTTACAATTCACTAACATGTTCTGAGTTCTAGTACAAGAACCTCGATGTTGTGTTAAATATTATTTTATTAGTTTTTTAAATATTTTTGACTTATATATCCACATTGAAGAAGAATACGTTTGGGATCCATAAAAAGAGGTTCCTGACTTCTTGTAAATGACTACCGTTGTGAAGTTTCGTTTAGTTTGTTGAATTGACAATGATTTGGCAAGAAAAAGTGCAAAAAGGAGGTTCTGTTTAGTCACGCCATTGAGTATGAGGATGCTCTTAGGTTTAATGGCTCATGAGTACGAAATTACAGTCACCGACAACCTAAAACATATAGTTTTCCGCAAATAGTGTGTCAAGTGGTCACTTGTCCATAAGTCCAACTACCATTTAATAATCTTGGCTCCTCGTTTATTTTCGTTCATACTTTTGCACAAGCCAGGCGTCTTGATAGTATCAGCCGCTCTACCAATTGGGGTAGAGGGCAAGTCTATATACTCACACCCAATGCCCTATTTTCAAGTGGTACATATTGGGCTGGTTTGGTTAAGACAAGTATTGAAGGGCTTTTTCTGCATATAAACCATGGATGAACGGTGAAAGTTCATGTAAACACTTGAGGCAGATACAAATCCATGGGAAGTTAGGTTGACATCCAAACTAGCCATATCAAAAAAGTGAGTAAAACTAACTACATTTCAGAGATTATTTCGGTCTGAACTAACAAAAAGGAAAAAAGGGGTCATATCATGATATCAACATGGAGATCAAAATGCATGATATCTTCAAAAATACATGGAGTCAAGGAAATAGCCATACATACCAAGTTATGATGAAACTTCTGAGACTTCCATTAATCCAAGGACTGAGCTTTTTGGCCTCCCAACATCATCACCGTCCACTTACCAAACCAGCTTTCCTGCCATTTCAGTCTTTTATTTGAAATTCTTGCTCATGCAGCAAAATCTTGTGGCCACCACTCGCGAGATCACACAACTAGGATCAATCAGGATGCGTTTGGTACGCATACAAGATTGGACTGACCAGAATGGGTAGGTGGGTGAAATATTGTCAATGGCTTTACGGTTTTAATATGAGATCTGTAGTTTAGAAATTTATCAATTGTCCCACCTGTGGGACAAAAAAATTCATTTAGACCCACTGAGCCCCTGTCACGTTCGAGTCTACTGTCGCATCAAATGGGACAAGTTTTTGTTCTGTTCTGTTTTGTCCATTCAATTTTGAACTTCCCTCTACAATTTGATGGGTAGGATGCCCTTCCCTTTATGAAGAAAGCCTACATACTTAGCACCCTCTAAAATACAGTACATAAATCGAATTATGGATCTTTAGCAGCTTATGCATCACATATACATCAATCAGTATTACCATCAGCCTTATGAATCAAAACACCAAAAATATATGCATCTGTTTGAATAAAAACTGGATCTTTATTGCCAAAGGAACAGTTTCATCCATTACCAAGCCTTTTCATCAACCTATTATAAGTAACAATATCAGGGATGAGCTCCTTATCCAACATCTCATCAACTATAACCTCCCCCTCCTTTCTTTTACCTTCCTTTGAGTATCCAGACACTAATATGTTATAGGTTACCTCATCAACACATAACCCTTTCTTCGAAGCCAAAATCCTTAACTTATTTGCCTCCATCGTTCTTCCTGAATCACACATATCACCAAGAAGACAGTTAAACGTCACACTATCCGGAACAATACTTTCTTTAAGCATCTTATCCATCAACCTAAAAGCCGCTTCGGTGTTTCCAACCCTTCTTAAACCTTCTATCAAAGTCGTACAAGTTATGGAGCTTGGAGCATTTCCTTTCTCCCATACCTCATCTACTATTAACCCTGCTTTACCTACTTCCCCTTTATCACAAAGACTCTCGATTAAGCCAAAATAATCGAAGTTTGTTGGTAGCACTCCTTTTCTTGAAAAATCAAGCAAGAGATCACAAGCTTCGAAAACCCTCCCTTCATTCGTAAGCCCATCAAGCAAAATCTCACAAGTTACACTCGATAATCCACACCCCAATTCGATCATCTCATACGCCATCCCTATTCCTTCTTTAAACTTCCTCTCCCTAAAGAACCCCTTGATCAAAGTATTGAAAGTGACCACATTTGGAACACAACCTTTAGCCCTCATTTCCTTAAACACATCTAACGCCAACCCGAATTTCGAATTGCGAAAGTAACCATTAATCAATATGTTAAAAGTGATCACATCAGGCTTAACCCGATCCTTAATCATCCTGTTGTAAAACTCCAACCCCTTTTCGAATTTATCGTACTTGACGAAACTATGGATCATAATATTGTATATGGCTACATTAGGTTTTCCGTCAATTAGTTTGCGCATTTTATCAAACACTTGGTGTGCATCATCAAACCTACCTACATTACAGAAGGAATTGATGGCAAAACGGAAGATGGGTTCAGTTCTAGAGCAAGAAAAGATACCATCGGAGCAAGGGCACGGATTGGAGACGATGAAATCGAGGACGGATGAGAGGGAGTCGAGGCGGTGGGTGATGGCGAGTGTACGGACCATCCATTCGTAGGTGGAGTGGTCATGGCGGAAGGAGTCGAGGGTGGCGGCGTGGCGGAAGACGTGGAGGTCGAGGTGGGCGAACTTGGGGTGGTGGTGGAGGTGGTTCTTCAGGAAGGAGAGAAGG
>LUCG01180730.1:0-22498 GCA_001633085.1 Carthamus tinctorius | reverse complement strand
CCGCAAATTAATTTAACCATTAATAACACTATCAAAGTGAAAACGGAAAATGAGGCGTTACAAAAGGTATCGGAAAACTGCCTTTCCCGAGTCGGGAAACCAAAGGGGTCGGGATCTACAGTAGGATCGGGATCCACCTGGGGCCAAGAAACCCCACTTCCCGAGTTGGGAAACTCGGGACCTAACTCCCCGAGTTGAAAACTGACAGCTCTTCGGTATTTCCTATTTCTAGCACCGATTTTAAGCTACAAATCAATACCAAAATCAACAATAAACCATAGATGGATCTTCCTAACAGGTAGGAAACTTACCAATTGATGAATCCCTTGGAGAAACAATTCAACATTTGATTTTCTTCCCTTTCTTCTTCTGTTTTCTTCAAGAACACGCTCATACACATACAGTGCACACCTCACACCTCTGCTAAAATGGCTCTTTTCCAAAAAGGGTAAAACCCTACCCCTTTTATATCCCTGGGCTCAATCCCATCATCATATCCCATTTTCTAATTTCAAGCCCACTAAAAGGATTCATTTTTGGGCCCTTACAGTAGCCTTCTGTTATTCGTCTTTTGCGACCATATGGTATGCCGATCCAAGGCTTGGCGTTGGCTTCATAGCAAAGATGTGGGTTTTGATGGTCCCAAACTTTTCATCGAGGCCCATCAAAAACCCGTAGAGGCATTCCTACTCTTTCCCTTCTGTCTTGTTCTTTCCAACTCCACTGATATAGCTTCCATACGTACATCTTGGTGTAGGCAAAATAGATTGTATCTTATCCCACATAGTTTTACATAGTATGCCAAGACAGAAGTCTTGTCTTGCCGGGTCAAGGTGAAGGTCTGTCTTAACTAGTAAGCCCGCGAGGTGCT
Organism: Carthamus tinctorius; assembly: GCA_001633085.1. Lineage (NCBI taxonomy): Eukaryota > Viridiplantae > Streptophyta > Magnoliopsida > Asterales > Asteraceae > Carthamus > Carthamus tinctorius. The sequence continues at coordinate 21,627 of LUCG01180730.1, read as the reverse complement.
TTCTTTGCCAAACCGTTCCTCCCGACTTTAGCATATTTAACGCTATTTTTAATCGCCTTCTCCATGGCTGTCTTAAGCCATCCTTTGATCATGGTGTCACCGTTTCCGCAACATCTGGTTTGGTATATTTTATCCCAATGGTTCAATCAAAAAAGTCGGTCTTGTTTTTGGTGAAGAGAAAGTTCTTAATCTCCTCAGACCAATCTGCATAATTGTTATCGTTTAAGGGGTTGTTTACATGCATCCAGTGGCGGATCCAAAAACTTTTGAAAGGGGGTCGAAATTTAAGTAACCTTATATTGCGAGAATCATTTATTACCACCACTGTCGGTTGCAAATCTTACATTTTTATTTTCATAAATCTTTTCATTTTTTAGCAAGTTAATATAACAACTTCTTTTGGAACATCTTTTCATTTCCCTACCGAAATAATAATATAATTATTATTTAGCCCAAAACAATTAACAATAAATACTAAAAAAATAAAGATGTAATTTATTTTTTATATTAATGATGATGTATTTTTATATAAAGATTATGGTGTAGTATAATAGTATTTTATTAGTAGAGCTCAATGATTATTCTTGATGTGAATGTATTTATTCGTTAGGTAAATTTTATAAAGTTCAAAGAGCTTCAAGAAAATTATGTATATGGAATAATTACTAGTAAATTTAAAATTTACAGGATTATACATAATAAACAGTATCCAATACCAAGTTATTAATTAACTTATATTTTTATCTAATAGTTTATAGACAAAGGATCGTCAATCGTGTGAGAAGTTAAGTTAACATAAGAAACGTAATAAATAGATTTGAATCTTTGATCACTCTTAACTCAACTTCTCAACGGAACCTTAGTTTATAATATGTTGTAAATAAATATATAAATAATTATACATAAAATAGCATTAAAATCAAATCAAATAACAAATTTATTTATGCTAATAACATTTTAAAAAAAAAAACTTCTTTTATAAGTAGATGTAAATCAACTAAAAGTTTGCATGAATGGTTGAAGATTTTGAGTTATAACTATGGACCATGAACTTTAATTGGAATTGTACTAAAATTGGGGGTGTCTAAGTGAAAATTTTGAGGGTCAGAACTGCAAAATATGTTCATAAATGATAAAACCTATTATATAAAATTGATTATTTAGGGTATTTATGGGGGTCACTTGACCCCCTTATCAAAAGCATGTGTCCGCCCCTTGCTTTGGAAAATCAGATGCATGTATGTAGTATATAAAGTTGGGTCAATTGGGGCACGCTCGAGCCATCTTTAGATCCACCCATGGTGTTTTCTTTCGGTGATTTTATTCATGATAGACAGAGAGGTATTGATGACAGGGTTTTAGCCTCTTGTGATATCATAAAAGAATTCAAGGTGTTGTGTTTTTCTAGAACAAAAGCAGAATAAACACAAGGAGAGAAAACAAACTTCCATAAACAATGGGAAGTAATATAAAATGAAGTAGATAAATAGAAATCCCTTAATTATATGAGAAGATTTGTGATTTCCTTCGGTGTTTTGAGCAACTTGTAAGATTTCTTTTTGTTGCGGTTGACTAAGGCTATGTTTGGATGAACTAGCTTATAAGCTAGCTGGTAGCTAATAAGCTANATATTTAAATTAAATTATTAATATTAATAAGGGTATAAATGGAAAAAGCTACAAAAAGCTCCTCATAAGCTACTCAAAGTAGCTTTTCAAAAAGCTAGCTTATAAGCTAGCTGATAAGCTAGCTTCTGGTACATGTTTGGATGGACTAGCTTATAAGCTAGCTGATGCTTATTTTTGCCAAACACAGCCTAAGTGTTCATTCGGTTGTTATACACAAGACATCTTTAGATGTAAAACTCCATATAAAACCATTATAAGAACTAGGGGTGTTCAAAACTACTGTTGTACCGTTCAAACCGGTCTAACCAAGTAAAATCGGACCATTCTTGGCGGTTAAGCGGTCTGGTCTGGCTTGAAAAATAGCAAACAGGGTGGTCCTATCCGGTTTGCGGTCTAGAGGTTTTTGTGGGTGGTTTGGACAACCAAATACATACGTACGTACGTACGTACACACATACAAACATACATACCTTTAATTATTTTAGTGTTGTGTTGGGATGTTTTGTTTACTTTTTTGCGGACTTAGTTTATTTCAAACGGACTCGAGGCATGGAGGCGTGGACTTTGCGATATTTAATTTTGTTAAAATAAATATTTCATCTAAAACTTGAAATTGTATATGTTTTTGAAGTTTATATTTTAAAGCCCATAAAATACCCAAACTGCATAAACCGGTCGCACCAAATCACCTAAACTGAAGTCCAGTTTGACCGGTCTGGGTCATTGATGTCAAACCGCTTGGTTTGAAAATTTTATAAATCGCTACTTGTGGTTTGGTTTGTGGTCTGCGAGGTTAAAACATCCAAACGGACCACAGACACCTCTAATAAGAACTCTAAAGCATGTAACAAATAAATAAATAAATATAATAATATAGATATCTATTAAAGAGTATATATAATAGGTGTTTTTTATAATTTCTTTCATTTCAAAATTTATTATATGTTTCATATTTTTTTAAAAGAACTGAGTAGTATATTTTATTTAAAAAAATATTAATCATAATTTAGAAACTATTCGAATTTTTGATGAAATCACTCTTTTAACTCACTACAACCAGTAAAAGAATATCATCCATTTATGATTTTATGTGGCGTTTGTTTTCTAAGAGAGGTTGAAGTCTGGTTTCACTTATGATTTCTAAGAATTGGTGTCGAAGTCTGAATCTAAATCAATAAAGGGGAAAAAATCTCCTGTACCATCCTTGCCTACTCCATCCCTGTCCACTACTCACATTTTGACATGTCATCATTTTTAAATTAATTTTTTTGGAGCTGGAAAATATAATTAACGGAGGTAATCTCCGTCAAAGACCCCTCCTCTCTCTCTCTCTCTCGAATGCTATTTTGGGAAGATTCCTTCCTACTAGAAATAATTAATGTATATTATCNTATATATATATTATTAATCCTAAAATTAATTATTTTAGTAACCTTAAACGAGATTAAATTTTTATTTTTGATTTATATTTAATCGAATGCTTCTAAAATTAAAAGCAATAGAATTAACATTGAGATTCTTTTTCTCTATTATCAAACTTGAAAAAAAAATTGAAGGTATGTTTTATAATGATTAATTAATTAAGTTGTAAAGTAAATGTTATAGATATAGAACTATAAACATAACCAAATATTTTACATTAGGTATGTAGTTACTTTTAATTTATTATTTTTTTTATTTTCATTTTATACTTTTTATCATATAAACATAACTAATGTATATGTAAAGTGCATTTGAAAAAAAAAACACTTTACCTTCAATGAATTACCATTTTAATCGTTTCGTCAATACCTTCGAAATAAGCCCAATGTTGAATATTGTTTGAATAGTTATATTATTAAATATCATAAATATATATATATATATATATGAATTTATTTGTTTGTCTTACATTTTTATTTTACACCCTTATCATATTAAAAATCAACTAAAATAAATTGTTTTTCTATCTTTTCATTTTTACATTTTATCATATTAACATATAATCTTACATTAACTAATATATATTAAAAAACATGTTTTTACTTTTTACAAGTTATATCATTATATTCGTTTTATCAATACTTATAAAATGGGTTAATATTGAATACTTTTATTTAATTAATTTGTTGTGGGTTTGAAACCTCTATCATCGAGTCAATGTTTTTCATTTTTTTGACCAAATAAACTTGAATTTTATACATCTGATATGCAACTTAAAAACTTATAAGCCCATAAAATTGGAATCAAGTTATAGAGAATAAAATTGATAAAAAAATAAAACTTTTTATTAAAGTGCTCAATAAATTGAGATGTTTTAAGTTACATCATACACGTACATATCTAGAAAGCTTTTACATCAACAACAAAAGAGAAAAAAAGGGTCAAAGGATTGTAGCTTTTTTTTTAAATACGATTATAAATAATGAACTCTATAATTAATATATAAAAAGAAAGAAAAAAATTAAAAGATAACTATAATGTATAAAAAAATTGTATAATTAGAATAAAAACAAAAAAGAGATAATATATATTAATTATTTCTAGCAGGAAAGATTCTTCACAAAATAGCATTGGAGAGAGAGAGAGAGACGGGTCTTTGACGGAGATTACCTCCGTTAATTTTATTTTCCAGCACAAAAAAATTTAATTTAAAAATGATGACATGTCAAAATGTGAGTGATGGACAGGGTTGGAGTAGGCAAGGATGGTACAGGAGATTTTTTTCCATCAATAAAGACTGTTTGTTTTTGTAAACTGACAAACGTCTGAATATGTATAATTATCACATTCGGCTTAAATACGTTAATTGACATGAGCACCGATGATCGAAGGACGAAACTAGAAAAAATAAATACATAAAAAAATGATGATGGCAGATTTCTAAGCCTGTGGAGTTTCACATCTCATATACCAAAGCCCGATTTAAATGATTCAAGATGTTCCGGATAGCAACACAAATCTACAATCTTCGTGTTTTGCATTTTTGTAAATTCGGGGTGCATCTAGACTAAAACCGAATAAAATAAGAGGAGATTTAAGAGAAACGTTGGTACTTTTTTGTCGACGCCATATTAAGAGATAAGAGGCTATGAAAATAAAGACAAAAAATGGTTTGAATTATAAAACGTCTAAATGAATCAGAAATAAGTGGTGATTAAGAGCTTAAAATGAAAAACAAACAAACAAATAAGGCCTTACTACCTTACTGCAACCGCTAATCTCATTCATTGATTAAATTGAATGAAGGTTCAGGTGTATTCTCATGTTCTTAACTTTTCATTGCGTTTAGACTAAATTACATGTTTGGTCCATGTGGTTTACACAAAATTGCACTGTGCGTCCTTAAAGCAAAACCATCATGAAAACGTCCCTATGATTTACATTTTCACACGCCTGTGGTCCCTATGTCCTAACATTGTCAGATAATTCTATTAAGTAGGTTTATTAGAAGGACAACTTAGTCATCTCGTATTTAATTTTTTCTATTAAAATTACAAGGACTAACAATGTAATTTACTTATACCCTGGCTCACCTCATCACATCTTTCTATTTTTCCTCTTTTTTATAATACATGCACACAACCTGTTGGTCCCAAGGTGGTGACCTTCAAGGTTAACAATGATTGTAGAAGGGGGTGAATACAATCACACAGATTTTTCACTTTTAAATTCACTTGTATTAAAATCAATATTGAAGAAATAGAAAAGGTACAAACCTATATTCTAAACAATCTTAAGTTTTCACACAGTTTTCACTAATGCACTTAGTGAGAAATAAATAGAAAGAAAGAATACAGAAAAGATAGAAGGGAAGAAATGACTTAGGTAAAGAGATAGAGAAGAAGTGTGTTTAAAGAACGCGTTCATATTCTATTTATACCTCATGCATTTAATGCATGGCAGGTCCACTTTTACACGTATTGTGTATTTAGTGTGTCAATTGTATTATTTACTATAAAATACATCCACGCGCATAAAGTAGCATGGGGTCTATAGTGAACAGTTGTTTTATGGGCTCATAAGTACGGAGGAAATAGTGTAAAGAACTGTAATAACCGGAATTTATAGTTGTGATAATTAATTATCAATTATGAGATTTGAGGCCAGATTGTTAATAAAATTAAGATTGGTGGATAAAAATTGGTAAATATAAAAATGGTTGGGCTTAGGCCGTTTTTTATAAAAGATTAGAAGAGAGAGCTGGGCCCAAGCCCATGGGATTTAAGGAGCGATTTTTGCCATTTAGGATAAAAGATCTTGTGACGTGAGTGTGTGTTTGAAAGCAAAAAGGAAGGCAGAGAAGAGAGGAAGGCTACCTCATCATCTTCATCAATCAATCATTCTCTATGTAAGATTTATCTCCATCTATCAATTTAGAAATTGCCTGTGATACATTAGAAATTAGGAAGCTTGTTATAGATTAATCTTGGATAGAAATATAGAATATTGAGCTGCTCTAGGTTTTTATACGAAATCCCGACTCTGGGGAAAAATCAAAATCCGACTTGGGATTTCTTCCCCGAAAATCTGACTCGGATATTATCCTCGAAATTCGACTCGGATTATCCCAAAATCCGACTCGGATATTATCCTCGAAATCCGACTCGGATATTATCCTCGAAATCCGACTCGGATATTATCCTCGAAATCTGACTCGGATTATCCCAAAATCCGACTCGGATTATGTCAGAACTCCGACTCGGATTAGTTGCTCAGAATCTGACTCCGATTATACCCAAAATCCAACTCAAATATTATCCTCGAAACCCGACTCGGATTATCCCAAAATCCGACTCGGATTATGTCAGAAGTCCAACTCGGATTTGTTACCCGAAATCCGACTCGGATTATGTGAATATTTACTTTAGCGGAACCCCCGTGCTAAGTCTGCCTAGGGAGTTATCAGTCTTAAGGGTTAAACCGTTTCCTAAGGATAGTTTGTAATGTTTTAGATCGGTTGCGGATCCAATAGACGAGCGTTAGCTGAGGTAATCTGATATTTGGAATAGGCTCAGGTGGGTTCCCTTATCAAACCTTTTTAAACTTAAGATGTTTACTGAAAATGTTTTAATGAAATGTGTTACTGGTGAACTGTTAAATACCTGCATTTTATGAGCATGCTTATAATGAAATGCCTATGTGTTGAATGTTTGTGGTGTGTTGCAATGTGGACATTGTGTACCAAGGGACGGTGTGTGTCCGTTGGGAGTGAGAGCGTGGTGTGGAGCACGAATTTGTTTCGTCCTTCCTTAAAAGGCATCTACACAGGGGGGGCCTGCCACTAGATGGTGTTTTCTGGGATTTGGGGAGTCTGCTGAGGCCCCGATCCAACATTACGGGGTGAAGGTTTTTCTTTGTCCATAATGCACCACCGATATTTCTTAAATGTTTTATATTTGGGCCAGCGGGCCGCTTTGTGATAAAACTGCTTTTTATTGAGGGAATTCACTAAACCTTATGGTTTAACCCTCGTTTTCAAAAATCTTTTTAAAACATTTTCAGGGGAAGTTCGTAGAGGAGGAGTCTCGAAAGGAAAGAGAAGGTTCTGAGTTAGACGAGAGGTCGTTATAGATATTTATTGATTGGTCACTAGTATTAGAAATATCTCAGCTGNGGGGGGGGGGGGATTGATTGTACTAGGCTTATGGCCAGATTTTGACATTAGTATTATTTCCGCTGCGTTATCACTGGGATGGTTTACATTATTTATTATTATATTTGTGGGATTTGGGTCGTTACAAGAACGTTCCTTTATACTTGTGTCAGTAAAGCAGCTAGTCCTTTTGTGCATAAAGAATTAAGATAAATAAAGAAATCTTCGAAGGCAATACTCTGATCAGCGAGCAACGGTCGCTGAACCTTGGGTGAGATCAGTGGTCCAGCAGTCTTGGTGTCTTCAGATTGTCATGTAGGGGCAGTCAGGTAGCTATCACTGAATCTGTTTTCAGATCACGAGCAGCGTTGACTCTATCATCAGCTACTTCCACATCGCTATGGCTCTATGTACATGACTTCTTTGTCTTCAGGGATTGATACTTAGCTGTTGCTATTCTTTTATCAGGGATGCTGAACATACTCAGCGAGTCCCTTGACTTCGAACAGAAATTACAAAGAGATGCTTGAACAGTAAGAGTTATCACTGAACAGACTCAATGATAATTTCTCAAGCTAAAAGTAAACTAAGTATCTTACACTAAGTAGGATCAAGGTCATCATTATTTCATCAAATCTTAGTATAGTTGGATCAACACAACCTATACACACGTGGAACATATACATATATATACATATGTGTATGTGTGTGAACAAGAGATATACACAGAGCAAATATATACACATACATACACATATGAAGAGCCTTACCTCACCAACGAGAGACAAAAAGGAAACCATTTCCATTCGGTCACCTCGTCGGCCATCTCCACTCCGATTACCTTGTTGACCATCTCTACTCTCACCACTGAACTAATCAAGATTCTTAGCCCTATCGACCATCTCTAAAAGCACTTTTACTCAATCTCCTACTTCCTCTCCGACACCACACGGTGAATCTACGAGCAGAAATTTCTCCTCCTCACTATGAAACCCTTCCTTACGAAGAATACCAAAGTAGTGATCTTGAAATAAACAAGGATAACCCCCTTCGGTTTCCTCCGTAGCAAAAACACTTGTGCTCACTCTCCTGAGCACCACCCCTACGACTTCGGGTCACCCCTACGACTTCATCTCATGGAAGCAACTCATCGGTCAAAAAACCTATCTCCATGTTTAAGAATCCCCATTGTTTTAATCAACATCAACCAAAAAACACATCTCACAGGGGTGGTGGTATTACGGAGAAGAAGGGGCAACTTGGAGTACTCATCGATAAATATTGAAGACTACTCTAGGTGTTGGCCAGAGAGAGATGAAGGTGGTTCTAGATGTTGGTCGGAGTTGGAAGTAACTTATTGGTAAAAAACTCCATCTCCAACAATTTCACTTCACAGATGCAAGTTTAAAAAAAATCCATCTCCACATAAACCACCTTCATTCACCCTAGTCCACCGATCATCATCGTCCTTACCCCATCATCGTATTCGTTTTCATCGCACTCCAGTAACACAAAGGCAACATTGCCCCTTTCCTTTCTCGCTCTCTTGATCTACGTCTATAAAAAAAATACGAAACACTTTTGGGATTTAGTTTCTATAGCCAACCATAGACAAACTTTAGAAGAAATGAAACAGAAAAGAAGACGAGGCCGAATCCTTTAAAGGGAATGGGAAGAGATTGATTGGAGCAAGTGGGGGAGTTTCCCTCTTGATGGGATTTTGTATAATGAGGATGAAATAGGAGGAGATAAGAGCAGATGGTCGTCGTTTATATGAGCATGGTGAGGAACGAAGTGGTTAGAAAAGAGGAAGGGCATGGCCAGAGATGGAGACTATGGAGACTGGGGTCGTTGAAGATAGAAGACGATGAGGAAAGGGATGGTCAGTATTAGAAAGAGGAGAGAGAGACCAAAGTCGTGGTAGGTGAATTACGTTCTTGATCCCTATGATTTTTAATTGAAAATAATAAAAGTATGAAATAACTAAATTGCCCATCTAATTAACATAATCATTTAACGGGGTTAGGGTAAATGGACCAAAGGCGTGTAAAAATGTAAACCACATGGACGTTTTCTATGATTAATTTTATTTGATGTCTATCAGTTTATTTCTTTTTCTTTTTGAGTTGATCTTTTATTGTATTTGTTGATGAAGTTGTGATTTACATTATGTGACGAAGTTGATCGCTATTTAAATAAACTAATTGCTAGTCAAATAAAGATTTTTTACTTGCTTTTGTTATATACATGAAACCAGTGAGAGTTTTTATGATGACTACAAGTGCAAAGGCGCTAGAGAATTTTCAATCCATAGCAAAATCAAAACTAGTTGAGGCTAGATTTTCAATAATTGACTCTAGAATGGATCCTTTGTCGTAAGGTGTTTTTAATTATAATATAATTTGTTCAACAACAATGTATACTAATTCACCATAATTATCAGATTGGTTTGACCATATTTTTGGTGATTGGTGATAAACATGATAATGTTTGTGATGGTACTTGACTTTCAAGTGTTTTGTGGATAATTTTTCAATTGGTTGGACTAATATGATACAAACATGATAAACTCGAGCATTTCTTTTGTCATATGGAGTCACTCGACTTTGAAAAGTCCTAATCATATTAAAGGCTTTGTTTTATCATATATAAATCACCTTTTCTAAATGTTAATTTTACGGTGTTTGTCATAATGTTGTTCTTTTAGTGGCTTACTCACATTATATTGGTTATTCTGTCTCACGTCCCTCGATTCGATGCCTTCTATGAAGTTTGTTGGTTAAATATGTATGAAGTATCTACTTAGCTGGTTGGGCCTATCAAGATGTACAATGTGTGCTTATCATTTGTTTTTCTTGTTGAATGTTTTGTAATACTTGGTAGTCATCCTTTTGTTTCTAATCCTGACTTAAACATAATGAATGATTAGGGGTATTTTTTAGCCTTTTCGCCTTGGACATTAGAAATCTCAAGACCGACCCTACATGCAAAACGGCAAAGTCGTGGTCCAACCCCATCAAGTGTCGATGAAAGTCGTCGACTTACGCCTTCAACACAATCATCGATGTTTTACAACTGTCATCCTCTTGTCCAAGCTTGCCATCCCATCCTTTAAGACTTTCCTCGATTCTTGTTAGCTCTTTGGCGATACTCGTCCTAGCCATGGTTTTCCTCCACACTGACTTGCACCAACCACTTTCTTCCGGGCTCGTTTTCCCTGCCTTGGATCGATTGCTCTCTACACAAGATCATGTATGACAATTTTCTAACTAAGCAAAGCCAACTCAAACAACCAACGATTAAGACTGAAAAAGGCACAAGCATACAAGTGGAGCAAAAAAGAAAACCTGGATGCCTTTGAGAGAATTTGTATGAGATCTATTAAGAGAAGTTTGAGTTTGAATCATTGTTTTAATTAATTCAAAACCACAAACCAAACAAACATTGCAGCAAAAAATACAAACCTCAATCCATATCAGAAAACTTCTAAACCATAGTTTGGTATAGTGTGGATGGATTATGCGATTTTGGCAGTATTTTGAGCACCTCAAAAGCTAATTGTCACTAATAAAGAAGCTGATAAACCATGTTTGACAAAAACTAACAGATAAAGTAGACGAAAACAATATAAAAGAATATGTTGAAATTACTCAATTCTAGCATATAAATAGCAAAATTGAAGAAGGTAAGAAAAGATATCTAGAGCTTATTGAAAGTAGTTTAAAGACTAAAGCAACTTTTCAAATAGCTAGCTTATAAACTAGTTTATTGACTCATCAAACGAGACGATATTTTTTCAATAAGCTATCTTATGGTTATCCACTATTGAGTCTCGTAGATTTAAGATGCATGAAACTTGCGAGTCAATCCACTCAAGATTCGGTAACACTAAAGAATCAAAGGAACCAAGGGTGGTGTAATCTGCAATGTGTTCTCGAACTTTAGAAGCTTTAAAAGAAAAGAAAAGAGAGTGAAGGAAATAAATTGTTTTATATGTGTTCTTGAAAGGAAACGTAGATTTGGAAAAGGAAAGAAAGAAGATAATTTTTCATAATCTGCAATGTGTTCTCGAACTTTAGAAGCTTTAAAAGAAAAGAAAAGAGAGTGAAGGAAATAAATTGTTTTATATGTGTTCTTGAAAGGAAACGTAGATTTGGAAAAGGAAAGAAAGAAGATAATTTTTCATGTTCTTGAACAGGAGAAAAAGGGAAAGGAAAGATTATGTTTTTACCAATTTACCCTTATTTATTTTCCAGCGGATTGCAATCAATCGGTAGATGTGTAATGTTATAAATATTTATGATAGTTATTTTTTCCTTTTTCTACTTTACTTCCCTTTCCTCCCATATTTGGGAGGAAAGTTCTCTAAGATGAAAATGAGCACTATTTTTCCTTCCTTTTCCTTTCTTTTCTTGCAAAAAACTCAAGAACATGACATTTTTTTCTTTTCACCTCTAGTTTCCTTCCCTTTCCTTCGTAAAAGAACTCTTGAACAAAGTGCTAGAGACTAGAGAGTCATGTTTTGGGTAGTCATTAACTTCATATATATAATATTAAGAATCAAGAGATACTATTAAGTAAATGACAAGAAAAGAGAGTTAGATCCTTTTGTCTCTTAGGTGACTACACAAGACAAGAGAACAAGAGTAGACAAGTTGTCTGTCTAGAGTTTGGAATGACTAGAACTAGACAAGTCGTCTGTCTAGAGTTTGGAATAGTTTGGAATGACTAGGACTGGACAAGTTGCCTCTAAATATTGTTCAATGATTTTACACGGTTACCTGTGGAAGAGGAGGTGGTGGCTCTAACAGAGGATGAGCGGGTCAGCGGTACTGGTAATTATGGTAGTGAAGGTAGAGGCAGGGGTAGTCGGCGATCGATGGTGATTGTGGAGAAGGTAAAGGTGGTGTTGGCCGATATGGTGGAGGTAGAGGTGGTTATGGACAGTGGTAGGTAGCTGATGGTGGTGGCAGCAGCGGCGTTGGCCAGTGGTCGACGATGGTAGCGATGGAGGTGGTTGTTGTGGATAACAAGAACAGTGGCCAGTGGTGGATATGGAAGTAGAGGTGATAGTTGTGGAGGAGATGGTAGTGGTAGCCATTAGTGATAGAGATGGTCCACAGTGGTTGGTGGTAGTTGACGGTGGCCTCCGCTAGCCTACTGCTGGTGATGGCAATGGACAGTTGTGGCCATTAAATCAAATATCATATTAAGGTTATACCAAATGAGGGTAGACCGGTGATCTTTTTAAAGTCTCATCCTTGTCCCTCTTGTTCCACCAAAATTGGTGGAATAAAAAAGAAAGCTTTTTTTGTCCCATCTAGTCCCACCCGGTCTCTATCCTATGTCCCATCAAATGTAGAACAGTGAGTTTTATTCTATTATGTCCAAACCCATGTACCAAACACAAGCCATCTTGAAGGTACTAACTAATACCAATTTATATCTTATTTGTGTTACACCATCAACCTCAAGTGGTCATGCTACATCTTCAATGTATCTTTATTAACCTACAATTTTTCATGTGCTAACGGTCCTCAGAATTCCGTCGAATTGTAACTTTTAGCAGGTAATAAACGAGCCAAAGAAGACTTTTCTTTCACTCCTATAAGGTATCCCAGTGAGGGCATTGAGAATGTCTACTAGCCGTATGAAGGCCTCTTCTTTCTCTCTTCCACCCTCTCCATGCCATCAAGTAACTTATTTGGCTTTGTGTGGCTGGTTTATAATTTTTTAAATGTGAACGTGCCCTGTTAATCAAGCAACCGTGTGAGACGAGACTGAGCTGGTAGATTGCACAACACCTGGACTTTTTCAGGCCTAGGCCAATCCTTCTAAGCTCATTTTCAATAAACAAAAAGAAGAGAGGGTCTGGGATTTTGGTGTGTAAATATGCCCAATTAGACTTTTTCAGGTGTTTAAAAAACATGGCCTGATGAGGCTTTTGGGCTTGGACTTGGACTTGCTAGGCCGGGCTTCAGGCTTTTGTGCATCTTTAAATACGAGCTCGTGTAGTACTCGGCCCTATCTCTTCTCTAAAGGGGCGCACACTCGCTGTCTGCTAAATGAGCTCACGAAGCGATCTGGGGGGAAGCCTTAAATTGAGTTGCTTCCCCCTTTTTTGGTTGATGGAGAATCAAAGTAAATTTTCCAATAAATTACGAAATGCTATAGTTCTTACATATGATTTCTGAATTTATTCAGAAGTAATTCGCTAGATCATGCACCCTTCTTTCTTAGCGTAGAAACATAGGGTTGTATATACTCCATATTGATGGTGGTACATCTGCCATTACTTGATTCTAGAAAGTGACCTAAATTTGCCTGTTACAGAAATCCCTTCTTTCGGGAGAACAAATGACCAATGACCCAAATTAAGATGGACAGACAGTATAACCTACAGAATACATGATTATGAAAGAATTTAATCCATCTGTATAGACCACAAATGAATCCTTGATGGATAAGATATATTTTAGAATTTAGACACCTTAACTTAGTTGTTCTAAATAGGTAAAGTAGAAAAAGAAATTGCATGTTACCTACATAATGCGTTTTAGTCATGATGTACCTCCAACGTTGCCAGCTTCAAGGTGCTCAATGTTGTGGCTTTAAGTCACCAGGAGGATCCACGCATCAGGTGCATAAGAAACCTTTGAAGTCCACAGCTTGAACTCGAAGGATATTTGAAATTGTATTCAATACTTTCGAAATTCACTTAAGAGGAAGTGAAGCAAGACCAGAATTTGAATGATAAAGCTCTTTGAAAATTTCTTTAATCCCTTTAATTTCCTCATTATTAAGCTAATCATTGATCTACGCGGAAATCTTTGTGACGGCTGATTTTGATGATTCCTTGCTTGGTTTCCTTGCATATTTTGCCCGTGTCTTGGTGAATAAGCTCTTGTATTTCTCCAGGAAACGCTCCTTCTCTTCAAGTAAACCTAGATTCTCATATGATTCAGCTACCTTTTTAACGATAGATTGATCTGGGGGTTTACGACCACGTGCTTCAAGGCCTTTGAAAAGCTTTACAAGCTCTTCCCACATCTCATTCCGATAATACACAGATATCATGATATCACATACTTTCCAAGGCACCAACTGCACATCCCTACCGAGTTTCTTAACCCATAACTCGTTTGCTTCTTCTACTCTGAGGTCCATATCTAATGCACGTATCAACTGTCCATATGTTCCAACTGTTACACCCTGCCCCTTGCTTAGCATCCATTTAATAACCTGCACAACTTTATGCCATTCTTGCATTTTCTCAAGGGCAATCAATGCTGTCTTAAGCCGTCCAATAGGGAATTCCTGTTCCCTCACAACCCACGCATCAAGTGCACCATAGACTGCTTCTTTACTGTCTTTGAGATCAAGAATTGATCTTACAAGAACACTGATCTTGTCCTTTTTGGCCTCATTGTAAGCTTTTGGGAGCTTTCTTATCCCTTCAGCATCCTTTTCTATGTTGAATTGGTCCTGTAAGTAATTTTCATTGGCTGTGGTGGGTACATGATCTTGTATCACTGTGAGCTGACTGCAGTTTGAGATTGGAACTCTGAATATACCAAGTTGCCTCATTGGTCTAATTAGACCAGTGATTGCTTTGGACCTCAACATTGCCAGAGCCCAGAGAAAACACAGCTGCCTTCAATCAATACCCTCAAAATTGAGTGAATTTAGTGAGCTTGCAGATATACATTTCTGTAGACATCGAACCATATAAAATCAATAAGAAAATCACAAGGATAGAAATGATATAAGTTGTTATCCTAATCATTCAGATAAGATACTTTTTTGCAATACAAAAAAACCCTAAAAATGACAATTTATAAAATTTAACCCGTGTTCGCTTTCCATCTCCTTCTTCCATTAACATGAGTTATTAGAAGGAAGAGATACAAGGATCCTTTGAAAATAGTTGTCAGAAACCCATAATATAGTCCGACCATAACAGCTAATTTGATTATCAACAAAACAAGAAGATAAACTACTGTGGGTTGGGGGAACATAAACATCTATGGATTTAGTATGCTGATTGGACGGGACAGAACTGGATTAAATAAGACTGGATAAGCGAGAGTTAGGTAGGTTGGTGAAAGAATTGTGAAAGGTTATAAGGTTTTATTTGACATTGGTAGTTTAGTAATTAACCAATTTTGTCCATTTCGCTAATTTTTGTTCCACCTATTTTAGTGATTTTTGTGCCACACAGTTCCATCATATCCCAGTCAAATGTGGTGTCAAACTTGAGACATCAAGTTTTGTTCTGCTCTCTGTACTGTCAAACTTGGGATTGCTTATTAAAACTCCTTATTTGCTTATAACAGAGCCAACCAGCAAATAAGGAGTTTCGGGTGTTTGGATAAAAGGCTTATAATGGAGCCAACCGGCAGATAAGAAGTTTTTCGAGAAGTCAAAACCATTTAACTTTTCCAACCGGCAATAAGCAAATAAGCAGACAAGCATAAGTTGTTTTAAATAAGCAATCCCAAACACCCCCGAAGTTGCTTCAACACAATTAAGAAACTCAGGACTCATGCTCCAAAAATACTACCTTAAGTCCTTAAGTCAATGAACAATGTCAAATTTTGTTGTACAAGCATGATCATTCTTTTCATTTACTCAACCAGAGTGCACTAAATTAATAGATTTTCAACAACACAAACCCTATTGAAGGATTCAACAGCCTGAATAAACATCTTAAAAAGGGAATCTTATTCTGTTTCATTTAGATTCAAGCTCAAAGCATTATTATTCCCTCCACATCGCTTAAATTTCAAATAGATACAGCTACTGTTGATTTATTAACTCCAAATGTCTCAAATTTGTTACTTTCTCTATTGGTCAATGTATTAGACAACTGCTAATCTACGACAAAAACAACTCATTCATTTTGATATCTAATTCTAAACCCTAAATTCAGCTGTGGAATTGCTAGGGAGGGAGGAAAATAATTGCAAGGTTCAAGCATCAATTCTCCAGAAACACTGTGATGTTCAATAGAAATCATTAACATCAAATTTTAACATGCATCTAATGAAGAAGTAAGGACTTACTCTAAAGGTTGAATTCCATCAGAGATAAACGATTAGACAACAGCGTTGGATTGGAGGATGTATGGCGGTGCGAAGGGCAGACAGCGGCAGATACGCTTGCAGAATCGTTCGTTACTAGGAAGAACGGTCGGAATCATATTCATCATGGGCAAATGAAGATGGTGAGTTTGGGCCATGATAAATGGGCTTAAGATCTCGATATTTGGTCCAAAATATTTCAATCTTAAGATTCATAACCTACAAAATAGTTTTTTTCTTTTTTTTCTTAACGGCATGTTGGCGCAACGGAGTATCATCCTGCCACCATGACACCAAATCACAATGACCCTAGTTCAAAACCTCTCGAAGAAGAATAACCACCCCAACCTAGACATCCAGTTTCCATTTAAAGGGCTTCAAATCATCAGCTGAGATTCGAACCCGGCACCCGTTCAGGGAAAATCTCCCACAATGGACTCTAGCAGGAGTCGAACTCATGACCTTCACCATATGGGAACTATAACCCATGCATCAGACCAACTGAGTTGGCCATCATTTGCATAACCTACAAAATAGTTAGGATCAAATAAAAGAAAACAAAATTTAGGAGGTGTTTACTAGCCTACTAGTATTTACTAATCACAACAGGTCTTGATCGAGAAATGATTGAGATGCTTTGACTGGGCAGTATGAAAATGATGTTTATCTAGGTCAGATTTTCACCTTTGTGCTTCAAAATCTATGGGTGTGACATCTTGTTCTATGAAAAGGTTAAAACGGTATTTCTTTACTCGGTAAACACTTACCAAAAATACTTGGTAAACACTCTTACACGAACAACACTTATCTGGTTTCCCGCAAAAGTGAATATTTTGGCTTGATCTTAAATCGGAGGCTGCCTACAAAGTTAAACCTGCAAAAAAGAGGGGTCGTGTGTCTGTCCCTTCTCTGTCCTCTTTGCAAAAGGGTGGAGGAGGATGAAACATGTCTCTTTTTTGGTTGTTTCTACCTGTTGACAGCTGTTAAAAGATCTCGGCTCTTGGTGGGGTATCGACATCGAGGGATTCTCTTCATTTCCTGATGTGCTAGCTTGGTGTTTCTCATCTAAGCTTAGTACTTCCCAAAAGAAGGCGTTTCTCGGAGTTGTTTACACTTACATCCGGGTAATTTGGAGGTTGCAGAATGGTTCGACCTTCCCTCCATCAAGGTCGAGCAAGATGAAATTCCTGGCGGGAGAACTCTAAAGCTTTATCTTTCTTCTGGTTTAAAAATAGGGCGAATTCTTGCTTTGCTACTAATTGTGGGACTGATTGGTGTGTTCTTTCGCTGTCTTGTTTCTGACTTTGTTGTTTGCTAGCTTCTTGCTGGCTTTTTCTTTGTTTTAATAAAGCCTTTTGCCGTTAAAAAAAACACTTATAGCACTTACCCGGATCAGCACACTTACTCGGGTTAACACTTACCTGGTAATTTAAGACCAAAATCAATCTCCACCAACCAAAATTTACTTTTTAACTAATTTTGGAACCGAATTATCATTTTAGCCAAAAGTTATACAAATATCTTACACATTTATATAAAGCTTATTTTTAGATTAAAAGAAAAAATCAAACACATAAACGGAATCCTTATGCATATTTAACATGGATCCCTAGAAAAAATTTGCATAAAGATTTTCTTTATCTGAAAATCGAGTTTCCCCAAATGAGTAAGACATTTACGTAAACTCTGGCTAAAATGGGAAGTCAATTGAAAAAACGACTAAAAAGTGAAAGTAGTGGTCGGAGATTGGCTATTTTAGTAAATTTCCTTGTAGAAAGTATCATATCTTTTTAAAATGCCAAACGGATAATTTAAAAGATATACAAATGAAAAGGTTGGAACTTAGAGCCACTTTTTTTTAACATAAGTCGATAAGGTGGTGAAGCTTAAGACACTTAAGGTATTCTTAAATTTGACCTTGACTGCAATTAACCTCTTGTCAAAGACGTGTTAGAGTATGATAAAAACTACATTATTTGGATACTTTCTTCTTAATATGTGTTGGATCAACTTGCTTTAGAGAAGTCGAATTGTCAGTCTCACTCAAAAGCAAGAAGCAAATGATTCAAGTTTTGATGGTAAAAGCAAAAATAAAATGGACTCATGTAGGGTTCTTTTGAGGAGCAACCTTGCCCCTCATTCGTTGAAAATCTAAAAGTTCCTTTCCAAAATTGAATTTGTTAGGTGCTCTTTTTATTCTCAACACTTCTTTTGAGGAGCATATAACGGGATTTTACACATAAGTTGGAGAGCGAGACTAAACACTATCATAGCTTCGTCTTCTACTAAACTTGAATTGATTTATCCCATTGAAGCTACAATGGATTCATACATGAGGGAGGTCCTGGAAAATGTGAAAGTTTGTTGTTATAGCCATAAGTGTTATACATAGTGAATAATTTGCCATCTAATTCAAGGACAAAACATATAAATGTATGTCATATGTGGTAGCAATGCACGGAGATAAAAATCATTCATTTGGTGATGTTGGATACAAATGCTAATACTTCAGACATGTTTGTGAAGTCCCCACCACTATCAAAGTTTGAGCTTTGCTCTAATTCAACTTAAGTTTTGTCAGTGTCGAAGAGACTTTCAACGAAGGAGGGGGGATTTTGAAGAACTACGAAATTCACTTTAGGAAGACTGCATTGTGAGTAATTGGTTGTATTTATCGTTGTCTAGCAATGCATTTTAGCCTCCGGTGTTGGCGGTTGATGGTGATGTTGAAGTTCGTCTGTTGTGCACTTAATCAGGAAATTGTTTGTTGGAGGTTGTTGGCATTGCATATCTAGGGGGAGCGTATCAATGTATGCCCCACCAAGCCTTCTAGAAGAATGCGAGTTACAAGTGATTTCTATGGTCATTTCGCAATTCATCAATAAAAGCTTGAATCTTACGGTACTAAGATGCTATGTGTAAAGTAGCATGCATACCTTGGGGTATGCAACTTGTATCTATTATCTAGGGTTAATTTCATATATGCCCTTATTAAAACATAAAATATCATATTTACCCAACTTAATCTACAAATATCATATATACCCTTTTTAACCTATCAAAATATCATATTTAACCAAATAACAATCTCTATCAATTTTTAACTAGATTAAATAATCAAAAATTGTTAAAAGACCATTATACCCTTAAGTATATAAAAGGAAAAATAAAATAACAAAGAAACCGTAAATTTGGAATACACCATCCATGTCCTTTGAAGCCACAAACTCCACCATTTTTTTCTGCCAATAATTATTGGAAGCACAATCCATATTATACCTAATTTCCAATGGGTTCAATATTTTGGACCACAATCTGCACCTCCCAGCCCACAAGCATAATCCATCGCCTCCTGTAACTTTTGCGCCGCCACACTAGGTTTTGCAATACACCAACTCTTCCTTTCCATAACCACCGCCTGACGCCGATGGTGCTGTCGTTGATCTGCCGGTGTTACCAACAATCGGCGACGGAACTTGGCGAGGGTGAAGTTAGGGATTACATGGTGGTAGATTGAATCCGTAATGTGGAGCAGGACTGTTTGCCGGAGACATCATCGGAGGTTGAATCTCCGGTGCAAGTGAAGGAACTCTTGTGAGTGGTGAAAAGATGTAATAACCTGTGATGGCGGAGTTGCAAACTACCACAATGGATCGATAAATATAACGATAGCTTTCTCGATTGTGGTTTCCATTGTTTCAACATAGGGAAAACCACATCCATGGTTTTCCGATTGAAAAAACCCCAAATCCTTCATTTTAATTTCAGGTTTTTTTAGTGTTCTTCTAATCCCAGTTTCAACTTTATGATTTTAGGGAGTAATTAATAGTATGATTTCAGTTTTTTTATCTTTTATATAATTAAAAAGGGTATAATTGTCATTTAACTATTTTTGATTATTAAATCTAATTAAAAATTGATAAAAATTGTTATTTAGGTAAATATGATATTTNTTTTAGATTAAGTTGGGTAAATATGATATTTTATGTTTTAATAAGGGCATATATGAAATTAACCCTATTATCTATATCTATATCTATATCTATACTATTATATAAAGCAAATTTATCAAATCTCTTAAGTACAACTTTTTAAAGCACAAAAGTCTTAAAACTCTTAAATTGTTACAACCTTCTAAAGCATAAGAAATCAAATTTCAAAAAACTCATCATTGCCATTGGAAATTAAAAGTCAGATGTTTGCGCCCCTTCATTTCCTTATGGACTCACGCGCTCAATTGCTTTAAAGTTTCCAACATACGCTCCCTACCTCCTGGGTTCATTTTCCTCCAGACAATTCAACTTCTCTGCTAGACTATGATCAAGATGACGATTCACAAGTCATTTCCCTAAATTACAATTGAAGTTCTCAATATAGCGACTCGAGATTCAAATCTGTCTTCTAATTATACAGTTAGGGTTCAAATCTTTTTTTTTTTGGCTTCTTTTTCGAATCTTAGCTAACATTTCGATCACTCTCTCTTTGTGTTTCATCTCCAAAGCTCTATTTTTTTTCTAATGTTGCTAGGTTTATTTTATGGTTTTACATTTTTTGGTGACCATAACAATAATGTGGTGATTTAATGCGGTGATTTAGGGAACGCCTGACAGGTGTTTGATGAAACGTCAGAGAAATGTTGGTGCACAAAACTTGAGCAAAAGAGAGATGTCGTTGTATACTCGATAGTAATTTTGTGTTTCTTTGCTTATCTGTAAATTATCATTGACACTTCTACTCGATATCCAGTTTGAGATTTTAGACCTATATTTCCTCAAATTCTCAGGTAAATCTTGTTATTTACTAGCTTTATTGGTTTTAGTTTTTCAGCTAGCATGGACAAAAAGTTTAGCAGATTGTAAGTTGGTTCTTCTATATCTCAAGATTGTAACTTGTAGTTTTTTATTACACAACAAAGGATCTTTACATGTTAGTTTGCTTCGTAAATGAGTTTCTTGAGCTTTTAGCACCATCTATTGTATTTATAGATTGATATTTATCTGACTAAGTGTATAACATTGTGATGCTAACTAATTGTAGAAAACCATGGTTGTACCAATGGTAATGGTCATTCCAATTTCTCTTTTCTAACATCCTCAAGGTAAGTCTTTACATATTATGGACATGCTTCATAGATTTTAAAACAAGCTGGAAATTATAGATTGCTTCAAGTAGTTAAACAGATCAAAAGTTTACTCAATGTTTTATTACTAACTATTTCTTTGGCAGGCCTCCTGACTGTGTTCCGTTGAAAGACATGAAAGTGGATTGTCATTCTTTCCTTGACAATAAATTAGGCTTCAAGGTGAGTTTTTGACAGATATTTTGGATGATCATGTATATT
>LUCG01180701.1:4220-17267 GCA_001633085.1 Carthamus tinctorius | reverse complement strand
ATCCCCAAACCACTTCAACTTCATCCATAAATCAAACCCTAAAAGCCAAGGGTTTCCCGTTCGCAGATCATTCGGCCGAGGACCACCAACGGTGGATCGGACGACCAGAACAGATAAAGGAACAACCACGCTCGTAGTTCTTCTGGATCCGGGTTGCTGCGTCGGTTACAGATTCGGGTTTGGAGAATCTAGAACGGTCGGTGACAACAATTTCGTTACAAGGTCGCCGGAGCCACAAACTATAGAGTCGTCGGTCGATGTGGCGACGTTCGTCCAGTGGAAAACCAACGCCGTCAACAACCCTCAAATGGGTTCATCGTGAAACCGGTTCTCATCGGATCTGGCGGTGGCGGCCAGTAGGATAGTCGGTTTAAAAAGGGGGTGTGCCGGCACCGACGTATTTTTACCTAACGAACCGCCGGTATCTAAGAAAAAACCAGGTACTACCTCTAAATTGATGGGAANGTGGTGGTGGTGGGTGGTTTGGAGGTGGTGGGTGTGGTGGTGGTGAGTAAAGAGGAAGATGATGAAGGGAGAGGGAGAGGGAGAGAGTTACAATTTAAACCTTCTTTTTTCATTTTAGCAAAAATACCCCTCCTTTAATTGAGTTACTAACGGAGTTAGTGAGGAGGGACTTGATCCAAAGCAAAACATGAACCTCGGGGACGTTTGATACAGATCCGTCTAAAATGAGCCTAACTAGTGGAAACAGACCTATGGTGTGGAAGGTGTTTTCCAGACGGGCCAAGGCCCATCAAGCTGTTAGTGGAGTCCTTTGAGTTGTTTTAAATAATCAGTGTCTTCTCTTGTGAGAGGATGGAGAAAATAACCGCCAGTTAGGCTCTAAGTTTGTTAGAGAAGGGAGATCTTCCCTGGGATCCCCTGGTGGATTAGAGTTTATATTGTTCTTCACATTTTGTAATTCCTTTTTCCTTTCTATAATCAAATTGCCGGTTACACAATCAATTAATTTTGTAACATTGGTCCGACCTACCGGATCCATCTATGGAGACGTATTTGCAGTCACGTATTGAGAATCATGAGGATCGAATTCAACAACTACAGACAGATGTTCAAGAGATTAAGGCGACGTTGAAGACGATGGCTGGCAGTCAAGGGGAAGAGAAGGAATTCCGACAGTACCTGATGAGTTAGGTGAAATCTCAGCAAGGCAAGGATCCAGAATTTGGAGATTTGTCGGGATCGGGTCTCACTCCTCCTTTCCACCCCTACCCCAATGGCGATCGACCAGGTAATGTTCAGTACTGTGCTGCTAAGAAGGTTAAGTTACCTGAATTTAGTGGGTATGATCCACGTGGATGGATTTTAAGGGCTGAGTTATACTTCGAAAATCATGGCACTTCTCCGGAGCTTTGGACACGATCAACCCAGTTGAGTATGACAGGGGTAGCTTAGCTCTGGTTTACGATGGTGAAAAATATTTACGAAAATCTGAGTTAGGATCAGTTAACTAGGGAACTTTTGCAGCGGCTTAGAGATCCAGAACCCTTATGAGCAGTTATCAACAATTAAGCAGGTCTATTCAATCCATGATTACATCGACGATTTCGAGTACTTGCTCTCGTTGGTTCCACGCCTCCCTAAATCTCAAGCACTGGGTTACTTTCTACCGGGATTGAGACCCGAAGTTAAGCAGTGGGTGAGGCTCCATCGTCCTTAAACTCGTTTGGATGCGATGTACTTGGCGAAGGATGTGGAAGAGATGTTGAGTCCATCGGAAAACTCCAGATTAACGTCTAGGTATCACTACCAATTGCCGAAACAATTTTCCGATCTAAATCCTGTTGGATTGCCTATGGGCCCAGTGGGCCAGAGTGTGACTAAGGCCCAATACACTAACCCTAGCACTGACCGACGATCGACTAGTCGGGTTGAGTCAGTGACTAAAACTCCTTCGATTGCGTCGGTGATCAGTCCTCAACTATCTGAGGTATCGCAAAATTCTGGAATTCGTAACAGGGGGTCAGATCGTTATCTCGGTCGGAATTGGAAGACCGGCGAAGGAAGGGGCTGTGTTTTAAATGCGGACAGCAATTCGGACCAGGTCACAAGTGCCCAGAGGCTAATTTGCGGGTGCTTTTGCTGGCCGACAATGAGGAAGCTGAAAAAGAAGGAGAGCTTCAGAGGATGAACAATCCAGATGAAGGAGTCAAAGAGAGCGACCTTGAGATAGGGGAATGTTCGATAATGGAGTTTATGGGGGCTGATGCTGTGGTAAATTCAAAACTCCGAACATTCAAGTTGGAGGGGTTACTTTTGGGAATCCCTATAGTCATCTTGGTGGATAGTGGGGCTACTCACAACTTCATCTCCAGGAAGTTAACAGATGCCTTGGATCTGTTGGTAGTGTCCTTCTCAGGGATATATATTAAATTGGGGGATGGTCACAAGGTTTTTGTGACTAAAAAATGTTCTTCCTTACCAATTGTGATAGGCGAATGTGAATTCTCTATGGACGCGCTACTATTAGAAATGGGGGGTCTAGACATGGTTCTTGGAATAGAGTGGTTACAGACCCTAGGAAATGTGGTACATAATTGGGAAGCTAAATCGATGCGATTCATGTATCAAGGACGGGAGGTGTGTTTGAAGGGAGTTCCGTTTCCTCCACGACTACCATCATCTTTGCAGAGTTGGCTGATGGTAACCGAATCGACCTTATACTCACCAAATGAAGATCAGGTTGTAGGAGCTTCGTCAACACTTTCTCTTCGTCAAAAGGAGGAGTTATTAAGTCTTTTTGATGTTTTCTCTCCGGTTTTCAAAGAATTGTCAGGTTTACCTCCGGCTCGATCCCGAAACCACGCCATCAACCTTATCCATAATCAAGGACCGGTATGTGTTCGTCCCTATCGCTATCCGCATGCTCACAAGGCGGAAATCGAGCGTCAAGTTCAGGAGTTGATGGCCTTGGGGGTTATTAGACCTAGCAACATCTCTTATTCCAGTCCTGTCATTCTAGTTAAAAAAAAGACCAATCGTGGCGTATGTGTGTGGATTATCGGGCTTTGAACAAAGCCACGATTCACGATAAACACCCGATTCCTGTTGTCGAGGAGCTCATTGACGAACTCAGGGGTACTCAATTCTTTTCCAAACTGGACCTCAAATAGGGGTGCAATCAGATTTGAATGCGCCCCAAAAGCGTGGAGAAAACCGCATTTCGGACTCACGACGGTCATTACGAGTATTTAGTAATGCCTTTCGGCCTTACTAATGCTCCCGCCACGTTCCAAGAGGTTATGAATGACATCTTTCGCTCTCATTTACGCAAGTGCATCGTGGTGTTTTTCGATGATATCCTCGTTTATAGTCCGACGTGGGAACAACACTTGCGAGATTTATCGTCAACGTTGTCCACATTAGTTGCTACCATTTCGTGGTTAATCGAAAGAAGTGTGTGTTTGGTCAGACATCGGTTGAGTATTTAGGGCACATTATTGATGGCGGTGGCGTGTCGATGGATCCTAAGAAGGTGCAAGTTGTGTTAGATTGGCCAACTCCCGACAAGTGAAAGGCGTTCGGGGATTTTTAGGGTTAACGGGTTATGATCGCAAGTTCGTTCGAAATTACGGGGTGATTGCGGAACCGTTGACTGAGCTGACAAAAAAAGACAATTTTCATTGGAATGACGAGACTCAACAACCGTTCGATCGACTTAAACAAGCGGTCACTTCAGCCCCTGTTCTCGCGTTACCAGATTTTTCCGCGTCGTTCGTAGCAGAATGTGATGCATCAGGACGCAGAATTGGTGCCGTTTTGATGCAGCAACACCGACCTATTGCCTTTTTCAGTAAGGCATTAACTGATAGGAATTTAGCCAAATCACCATACGAGCGTGAGATCATGGCTCTGGCATTAGCCATCCAACACTGGCGGAGTTACCTTTTGGGCACGAAGTTTACGGTATACAGTGACCACAAAAGCTTAAAACACCTATTGCACCAACACATTACCACTCCGGACCAACAAAATTGGGTTGCAAAGCTGTTGGGGTATCATTTTGATATATGCTACAAGGTTGGTCGAGACAACAAAGCAGCCGACGCTCTGTCGAGACGTGACGATGAAGGCAAGTTATCTATGACTCGGGTGTATCAACCCAGCTGGGTTCAAGGAGCGCAGTTGCTGGAGGAAGCAAAGTCAGACCCCGAACTTCAAAAGCTGATACAAAGGTGTCAGCAAACACCAGGTTCAATTCCGGGTTTTGAATCTCGTGAGGGCATTCTTTATTACAAAGGCCGCTTGGTTATTTCACGCAACTTGAAGTGGATTCCGAAGTTACTGGCCGAGTTTCACAAATCAGCAATGGGAGGTCATTCGGGTTATTACCGAACGTATCGCCGGTTGGCTGCTAACCTGTACTGGCAAGGCATGAGTTCGACGGTTCAACGATTTGTACGAGCTTGTGATGTGTGTCAACGTTGCAAATCTAGTTCGCTTACTCTGACGGGTCTCTTGCAACCGTTAGACATTCCGGAGGCGATTTGGGAACATCTATCCATGGATTTTATCTCGGGACTTCCCAAATCAAAAAGGTTCGATGCGCTATTAGTTGTGGTGGATCGCTTATCGAAATATAGTCACTTCATTCCTCTCAAACATCCATACTCCGCACGTAGTATCGCAGACGTTTTCGTCAAAGAAATTGTTCGTTTGCACGGTATTCCTAAATCGATAGTCAGCGATCGCGATCCAATTTTCATGAGTCAATTTTGGCAAGAACTATTCCGACTTCAGGGTACTCGTCTCCACATGAGCTCTTCGTACCATCCGGAGTC
The DNA here is from genome assembly GCA_001633085.1 of Carthamus tinctorius. NCBI lineage: Eukaryota > Viridiplantae > Streptophyta > Magnoliopsida > Asterales > Asteraceae > Carthamus > Carthamus tinctorius. Next base: position 12,465 of record LUCG01180701.1, on the reverse strand, counting down.
CGACGGCCAAACCGAAGTGATTAACCGCTGCCTAGAAGCCTATTTACGATGTTTTGCGGTGGACCAACCACGCTCATGGTCTTAATGGGTTCCTTGGGCGGAATTTTGGTATAATACCACTTTTCATGAGTCGAATGGTATGTCTCCTTTCGAGGCCGTGTATGGTCGAAAACCACCGAACATATGTCAGTTTTTACCGGGCGAAGTTCGGGCGAGGCTGTTAGTTTGGAATTGGAGGATTGTGATGAGGCTCTAAAACAGTTGCGGGGTCATTTACTGCAGGCACAGTCTTGAATGAAAAATCAAGCTGACAAGAAACGTCGAAGATGTTGAGTTTCAGGTGGGTGATTTGGTTTATGTGAAATTACGGCCGTACCGCCAGTTATCCATAGCCTCACGAATCAATCGGAAGCTGTCCGCGGGTTATTTTGGGCCATTTGAGATTCTGGACAAAATTGGCCTCGTCGCCTATCGCCTGAAATTACCAGCAACATCAAAGGTTCACCCCGTGTTTCATGTGTCGATGTTAAAGAAGGCAGTGGCGGGAGCCACTGGAGACGTGGTTCTGCCTTTAGAGTTCGACTGGGACATTGCTGATCGTTTGTTTCCGGAATTAGTTCAGGCGACACGTTCTTCTATTTGCCATGGTGACGCCGTTAAACAATGGCTTATCAAATGGAAGGACCGTTCGTTAGAAGAACCGACGTGGGAGGATGCTTTGGTAATTCAAAATCAATTTCCGGATGCTGGTCTTGAGGACAAGACCATTTTCAAAGGGGCGCCAAATGATATAGATCCGTCTAAAATGAGCCCAATTAGTGGAAATAGACCTATGGTGTGGAAGGTGTATTCCAGACGGGCCAAGGCCCATTAAGCTGTTAGTGGAGTCCTTTGAGTTGTTTTAAATAATCAGTGTCTTCTCTTGTTAGAGAAGGGAGATCTTCCCTGTGATCCCCTGGTGGATTAGAGTTTATCTTGTTCTTCACGTTTCGTAATTCCTTTTTTCTTTCTATAATCAAGTTGCCGGTTACACAACCAATTGATTTTGTAACAACGTTCAGTGCAGTTTTTGAAGTTCAAGAACCATTTTGGTTGGTTTATGTAAACCTTGGGGACCAAATTTGTAGTTTACTCAAAAGTAAAAGAAAAGTGCATACAGAAATCCGTACATATTTGAGTGTATGTTAGCCACTTGTTCTATCATCATGTAAAAATGGAGGTTGAGAAGCTCCTTCCCCTTCCCCTTCCCCAACCTTGCCACCGTCACCAACATCCTATTCCTATTTCTATTCCTCCCTCTCTTCTCATTTATCTTTATCTTGGCCATTTTTTAGCTGGATGGAGTGCCAGGTGTCACCTTCTCTTTCTTTTTTCTATATATATATATACACACACACATACAACCTTCTAATTCTTTCTTGTTTCACTGTAATTTCTATCATTTAATCACACAATTTGAGTTTTTGGGTGTTTTTTTTATGTGAATTTAACTAATGTACAAATAAATTCGATCTTTTTTTGGTTTGAAAAATACGAAATTCGTAAACTTTAAAGGAACCCTCGACGCTATGAGCCCTAAAAAAATTACTTCTTGATTTTAACATGTGTAATTCTTATGATTTAATCACAGCATTTGATTTTCCTTTTTTGAGTTTTTTTCTTTAATTCAATATATACACACACTCATTAATTTATTTCTTATTTAGAAAGTATGAATAAGTAATATTTAACTTATATATTACAGTGTGTTACTTAGGAATTTAACAGTTTTTAATTTAAAAAAAATAAATGTTTTTATACTTATAAAAAAGTTCATAGATTTAATTAAGGTTATATAAGCATGTACAACTCAAAATTTGTTGAATTAACTAAATATAACATATGTTGTGGATTTAAATAGGATGTGGGAGTTTTCGGTCGGCTTGTATATGATCAAATTTTGGCCGGATTCTTTGCTTATGGCTGCGGCTTACGGGGTGGTCGAGTCCGCGTCCACCGCCTTATTTGGTCCGTTCGTAGGCCAATGGCTTGATAGATCGACATACCCAAAGGTTCGATCACCTATTCTAAAACTGCTAAGAAAAACATGTTCCTTTTTGTTAGGGTCCCATATTGGCTAGACTCAGTTTTGTTAAAAATTTTATAGGCTAGCTCGACCGACAGAAAAAGGCTAAAGGATATATATTTGGCCTCTTGTAGACTGCTAGTTTGAGCCTAACTAGGTTGCGCAAATTTGTCGTTGTATAAGACTTTAGGGGTTGTTTGGTTCGTTTGCCATTAAGTCATGTATGATAAAAGTGTGTGTGGATTAATTTGTTTGTATACATTGGGAATGCTTGTATTTAAGGGAGTTTTTCATATATGAAATGAATGCGTTTTTTAATTGGGAGGGGTAGGTTTGGAAAACTTGGCTCTATGCATAAAACTCCCCCTGGAAGCTTATTCCTAGAAGCTTACTGAATAAGCCACTTTCTATATAACTAAGCCCTTACCAAACAATCATCTATAGATGATCGAATAAGTAGTGAATCTCATAAAGCTAATTAAGCTTCTAACAAACAGGCTCCTATAACACCGTTGTATAATTGTTGGTCTTAAAACTTGAAAGTCCCATTAAGTACTCTATTAAGACGCTCAAGGACGATTGTATGTCCTAAAAGACACATTATGTTGCAGAATATTGTAAAGTTAAGATCATACACCGGGTAACTTGGGTATTGCTAGGTCAATGACCCTTTTGGTAACTTGGCTTTTACGGGTCCCGAGACGACACTTGTTATGCTTGGTTTGTCGATTGTGGCTGTAGAAAAATAATGCACCTTAAATGAGACCATTTTCTGATTCTCTTATCCTACAGGTTCTTCAAATTTGGCTGTCGACTCAAAACTTCTCATTTATCATGGCCGGAGTTACGGTGGTCGGACTTTTAATCTATCCGGACCTACGGGTAACCAATGTTACGGCATTTACTTTGCTTGTTGTTCTGATCAATCTCTCCGGAGCTGTTGCCGTTCTTTCAACTCTTGCCGGAACCATCTTGATTGAAAGAGAATGGTAAATTTATGTTCTACGAACTTTTACTTTTGATGTCAAACCATTGCATTCAAACCTTCATAGATTAATCTAGTTCTTTAAACATCTAATTTTTTTTATAACTACCTGAAACTTGAAATATATATCAATGGCTAGATTTCATGTTTGACCCGAAAAGTCAACTCATAACCAAAAGAGAATAGTAAAAATCTGTTCTAGGAAATTTGACTTTTGAGGTCAAACCGTCATTGTAACCTTCATAGATTGATCTAGTTCTTTAAACATTTATAAGATTTGGTGACTACCCAAATCTAGAAATATATCAACGTTTTCAAATTTCGTGTTTGACCTTGCAAGTCAAACCATCTCGATTGAAAGAGAATGGTAGATTTAAGTTCTAGGAACTTTGACTTTTGAGGTCAAACCATCACATTCGAACCTTCATAGATTGATTCTAATTCTTTAAACATCTAAATAATTTGACAACTACCCGAATCTAGAAATATATCAACGGTTAGTTTTCATGTTTGACCTGATAAGTCGAACCATTGGAAAATATATGCTCTATGAAGTTTGACTTTTGAGGTCAAACCATCCTACTGAAATCTTCATAGATGAATGTTGTTCTTCAAACATTTAAAAATCCGACCACTACCCGAATCTAGAAATACATCAACGGGTATTCCGTGTTTGACCATAAAAGTCAAACGGTGTTCTGGCTCGAATGATGTAGATTTCGAATCTTGACAGGGTGGTGGTGATATCAGAAGGGCATCCTTCAGACCTACTAACAAAGATGAATTCTAGAATTCGAAGAATCGATCTCATAAGCAAATTATTCGCCCCTGTAGTCTCGGGATTCATCATCAGTTTCGTATCGTTAATTGCATCGGCGGCCAGTTTAGCAATCTGGAACATAGTCTCGGTTTTCTTGCAATATTGGCTCCTAAACTCCGTGTACGAAGGGATCCCGGCTCTAACAGAAAGAAACCGAAAACGGGGACTAAAAGGCACGGTGCTGTATGATCAAGAAGAAGGCCCTTCTACTTCTCGAGATCAGTCTAGACAAAATCAGAACGTAGATGATCGTTCTGAAGACATTTCTTTGGGTAACTCGATGGTCGAGAAATTCGTCAAACGGGTATCTGACAATTCCTTTATTCGTGCTTGGCAAGTGTACCTTCGACAAGATGTCGTTCTTCCAGGACTCGCTCTAGCTTTGCTCTATTTTACGGTCCTCAGGTATGGATCTTCATTTCATCTTCTTTCCGTTGATTTTGTAATCACCCGAAAAATGATAGAAAGGTATAGAAGAACTACTTATTTGACCATATGGTCTTTGGCTCAGTGGTATAGGTTCAATCAGTTAGGGGCTGTTTGGTTCGTTTTCCGGATTAAGCTATTTGTGTAGATTAATCTGTACCTATAGATTGTATAGATTGAGAGGTTTTTTGTTTTGGAGAGTTTTTTCATAGACAAAAGAACATGTTTTTTAATTGGGAGGGACATGTTTGAAAAAAACTTGATTTTTGGCATAAAGCTCCCACTTAGAAGCTTACCAAACAAACCATTTTCTATATCATTAAGCCACTACCAGACAGTAATGTATAGCTGATTGAATAAGCTGTGAGTCCTATTAAGGTACTAATAAACCGACTCTAATTAGTAGTGTGTGCGAGCAACTGCCATGCATAAGCTATCATTCACTTCAAAGAAGTAGCGATTTCGGACAAACTGTGAGAATATAAATGTTATTTATATATTTTTCTACGAATGATAACGAAAAACAAATATATGATGGTTTGGAAATTCAATTGCTCTTTTTTTTCTTTTGATTCTTTTTTGATAGTTTTGGGACATTGATGACTGCGACATTGGAATGGGAGGGAATACCCGCTTATATAATTGGAACGGGCAGAGGAATAAGTGCGATAGTTGGTATCTCGGCTACGTTTTTGTATCCTTTTTTGGAGACTCGAATATCGACACTTAGAACAGGACTTTGGTCCATCTGGTCACAGGTAATCCGAGGCTTCTTGTCCAAAATCTGTAAAATAAAAATTACCTTTTCTCAAACTTTATGTCTCTAATGTGTCTACGAAGACAAGTCATTGTTTTATTGAAAAGAGAATAAAAAGGTAAATTAAATAAAGGAGTAAACTATGTTTTTCGTCCCAAGTGTTTTGCTGAAAATTTTTAAATTTTCTCCTTGTGATTTTGAATTTATGATTTTCATCCTCATGGTTTAAGTTTCATTATTGTTTTTGTTTTTATTATTTAAACTTAGATTGCTTTCTTCGTCTCTGTGGCTTATAATTCATTTCTATCTAGTTCTTCATACTTAGAAAGTAGTAATAAACCTAAAGAACGGAAATAAAAATGAACTACAAACCATAAGGACAAAAATTGCAATTATAAACCACAGGGATGAAATTCGTAATTTTAAAACCACAGGGATGAAATTCGTAATTTTAAAACCACAGGGATGAAAAGCGTAATTTACTTTAAACTAAGTAAAGACATTTTCACTTGTTGGTCGAACTCGGAGGAGACATGAAGTTAAGGACAAGTGATTTCTATTCAGTCTCGTAAAGGCTAAACGCAAAAGCATTGTTTTGTTCGTATCTAGTGGACGTGCCTATTGGTTTGCGTTGGGTCGATATGGGTTAAAAACAACACCACATCGGCATACGTATTGATGGCAGGAGTAGCGGCATCGCGTTTGGGGCTATGGGTGTTTGATCTAGCTGTCATTCAACAAATGCAGGTGATCTAAAAGCCCGAAACACATAAACTAAGCTTTTCTAGATTTGTGTTTTCTGATCTTCGATTTGATTACGAAATAGGACCAAGTTTCGGAATCCGATCGAGCCGTCGTCGGAGGTGTTCAAAACTCAATCCAGTCTTTTTGGGACTTGATGACATACATCATGGGGTTGATCATCTCCAATCCTCAGGTAATCTTTATTTGTTCTCTACCATTTACTTATATTTTACGAGGGTTAATTTTCTAGGAAACAGTCTTCTGATCTATTGTGTCAAAGTAAGCTCTATGTGTATCTTACCTCTCTTAATACCTTTTTTAGATATCCAAACAGGTTTGGTTTGGTTTGATATACCATTTGCTTCGTGGCAATACAACGAGACCCATCTCCAACAGATTCTCTAAAATGTAGAAAATGAGGATTTTGGGCACTCCAACAATTTTAATAAAATTGAGAGGAACAATTTTTAATTATGTTTCACCAATAAGAAATATGTGTAGAAGAAAGAAATAATATTATATTAAATATATGCAATATGAATAATATAGTAAATGTTGTAATCTGCAAATTTGAAAAGTTGTTGGAGTTGAATGCAATTCCGTTTTGGATATTTTAAACTTTGATTCTACATTTTGGAGAAATTTTAGAGCATTAGTCCCGATGCTCTAAGGCATAATCATGGCTCTTATGAGTTTGCTCCCTAATATAGTCCAGTCATGTCATGTTTCATCTAATTTGCACAAAGGCTACCAGAAAGCATCTCCAATACTTTCCAAAACGTAAAATTATATTAAACCCTACTAGTTTTAATATAACATTAATTATACTATTAGAATAGTAAATACATTTTATATTCCAACAAACTTTTTCTATGTTCTTATTTCTTTAAAATAGGTAAAAGAAAAAACAGTTAATATATCTTCTCTCCAAAATTTAGTTCAATAAAAACTTAAAATATCAGTTTTCCGCATTTTAGAGATTTTGTTATAGATTATATTAGAGCACATGAATTAGTCGAGGTGTACACAAGTTGTTCCGAGACCCTCAATTATAAATAAATAAAAAGTGTTAGCACACATAATGCATCTTTTTTAAGATTCTGTATTTTGCTTTCCTTTGTGATTTTAGGATTTCTGGAAGTTGATCATCATGTCGTTTGGTTTGGTGACGGTAGCAGCGATTACGTATAGCGTTCATATATATCGAGTTCGGAAACACCTCTTTCACTTCGAGAAGTTGATCGTGTTGTTTCATCGTTCTATATAATTGTATATATAGATTTATTTTTTACTGTGACGAAAATTATGACTTAGAATCATGAAAATTAGGATATCAACTCGGTCCCTATTCGGGTTCAATGTATCAATTCAATTTTATCAAGTATGAGATGGTGAGTTTAACTGTTCAAGTCTTGATGTTAACAAGTTTGGGAATATTTTTCACTTAGACGATTTGTTTTTCTAAAGAGATGTAAAAATATTGACAAAATATTACTTTAGTAGTAGAGTGACGATGTGTTATGCGATTGTACGTGATAAAATTATGTTTTAAACCAGTCATTAGCTATCTTACATGACGTTAATTGAAAGGGTGTCGTTATATGGACCTCCTCTAGCCTTCGACCCACTCACCTGTACACTCACATAACCCTACCCATTCGCTATCTATTTATAATTCCCCTATTTGAAAAGGTGTCCTAAAAGAGATGGGTTTTTAGAATGATTTCACAAGTGTCCTAAAAAATAGATAATGCGACGTTTGTAATAAAAATGTTCTAAAAACCTTGTTAAGATGTCCAAAAGTGCTGTATAAAATTATTATGTCTTTAGATAAAACGCTTTAATTTTTGGTCCTATAAATTAACTCTTATAAGGTAATTTATTACTATGATGCTAAGAAAATGGTGACGTTTGTTACATTGAGACTTTAAAAAGTGTGAATTTGGTTGATGAGGATATGAGATAAGTTATTTTAATAATTTTCCCTATTTCAAAGCATACCCCAATTTTAGGATTTCTTTGGGAGCACATGGAGTTAAGAACATTTCACACTTTTTGCAATTACTTTTATCCTTGCAACTTTTTGATTATAATGCAAAATAAGATAATAAGATAACCTCAAGACTTGCAAAATAAGATAATAAGATAACCTCAAGACTTGCAAAATACAGGTTAAGGTTTATGCAAATGTACCTCAATAACCCATCTATCTTAGGTTCGAATCCAGACGTTAACGACTTGTGGCTACTGAGAAATTATTTCAGTGTTGCACGCTTAGCAGTCAATAATTGTCAAGGATTAGTTTAGACAAAAGTCTAGGATACCTTTTAAGAAAATAAGATAACAAAGATACATATATATACATAATAACCCCAATGGGGCAGCCTATTGGTTAAGGCTTGATGTTGGGGAAAAACCCACCCAAGTTCGAATCCGGGGGCGAGCAAC